>BLXT01005709.1:0-11302 GCA_019648995.1 Plakobranchus ocellatus
AATTGATTGCTCCAATAACTTTTTGACACCTCTTGATCCTCCAACTCGAACGTTGTCAGATTTCACAGCTTTCACATATTGAAAAAGGATTAAAAAGGACAGTGAGTATGGACACCAAAGACAATACATATTAAGAAGCTCGAGGCAAACGAAACTTTAACAGCTAAAAGGAAAATCTTATACTAATCTTTTTTTTTGAATAGCGTCTCCCAAGTTAGTTTTGTGGACTTTTTTTCCTATTGAAAACACCTGCAACGTTATAACAAAGACAAATAGCATTTCCGATAAAATAAAAAAAAATGTTCACTCAGAATATTTTCCAAGTTTTTGAATAGTATGCAGTTTCATTAACTTTATAGCACAAAGCATTGACTAAAACCATTGATAGGACTGACAAAATTATGCGTCGGTTCTCTTATGTTACAATGTATTTTTAGTTAAGTTTTTCATCATTGTCAATATTTATTCTTCAATTTTAAAAGCTTTTTAAAAGCTCTCAATTGTAAAGTAACAGCCTCAGAATCAATGGGAAATGAGATTTTTTGTATCAAAGAATGTATAAAGTTCTTTTTCCTATGCATTTTTCATACGGATGCTTTTAGTATAATTTAAGTGAAGTAGGCATGTACTAAATGTTAATTATGAAGAGGAAGAACGTCCTTCATTTTTGTATCTAATTGATCTTTACAGTCAAAGGCTGGCCGGATGGGCACTGCTGTGTGCATGAGGGCAAAAACGATTGACTTCGCAGCAGTCCCATCACCACTGATTTTAGTGACCAACTCTATAGCTAAACCTGGAATATAGAGAACCTGCCTGGGATTTGAAGAAACCTTTGTGTCTAAAGTTCGAGCCCCGAAACCGGCGCCCTGGCTTGACGGAGAGATTTTAAAAGTTGGATCCAGGTTTACTTTAGGCATTACAATGTTGGTTATAACAAAAAAGCTTGTTAATAATTATAGCAATCAAGCAGCAGGAAAGACAGGTTGGTCCATAAATAAGTAGCATAGAATATGACACTGATTGTTTCTACGTGCAAATAGGCTTGTTGACCACTGCGTCCATGTTCTATATTTAGCATTATGCTCGTAAATGTCTACTAGACATGGAGAGGTAAAATCATTTTATCCTTCAATAATGAGACTTTCTTGAGCAAGGAGCCAAATATCACATCTCTTCATGCTAATTTTTTTTTTATCATAACGCTGTTTTGGTAATGGACCTAGGTAGGCGTGCGATGGGTTAAATGGGCGATTTGGGGAAAAAGTATAGGAAAGTGAATCTTGAAGCCTGTGCTGATATTTGGAGAGAGAGAAAGAGAGAGACAGAGAGAACTAGAGACAAAAAAACGAAAGAGAAAGAGACAGAAAGACACAGAAACGAGAGAGAGTGAGATTGAAAAAGAGAGAGAAAGAGAGAAAACAAGAAAAAAGAGATAGAGAGAGCGTGTGTGTGTAAGCTTGCTATATATATATATATATATATATATATATATCAAGCTTACACACACACACACACATATATATATATATATCAATTTATATTTTAAAAAATTATATATATATGCTTTTTGCCTTCGATTTTGTTTTTCACAGACACTTGTTAATTACTTTTTAAAAATAATACTGAAGTTTGGCCTTTTTTTTCGTAATGTTTAACCAGGCTACGCACCTCTAGACTTCGTGAGGGAAAGCTACGTGCTGCACAAGCTTGCAGATGTAAGAAGAGTCCAGTGTGTGGAGATTCAAAGAAGTTGAAATCCAGCAATCCAGTTCGAGCACCACCACCGTTGTTCTTGCCTGACGGAGGATCCGGAAGCCTGAGATCATCTTATTGAGGACAAGCTTAAAACACAAAAAAACCCAGGATCAGAATGCCATCGTCAAATCTTCCTATTCTTAGCACCAGTGTATAGAAAAATCTCAACCTTTTAAAGTGTGATGCAAAGACTAGCAAACCCAGCACGGAAGTAAAAGAGACTTTTCTACAATCTACAAGTTTCTTTTGGGGGGAATTTTCAAAAAGACGAAATGAGACCCAAACATCAATGCCAAGGTATTAAAAACTCAGATCATCCCGGACCCGTAAGAAAAGGACAGCAGGGATTACTGGAGCTTGGCTAGCTGTCTTCACTGCCTGAGAAAGACGAGGAGGACTTTCAAGGCAAGCAAAAGGCGAGTAACCAAAAAAATTCAGGGAAAATGTTTTTTTGTCATAAGAAATCGGATGCAACAACGGATGCTCAAGAGACCATGGCTAAGAATGTTTAGCAAGTTATTTCTCATAAAAGTGTTCTATAAAATTTTTATTCTTCGCACGCCATTAATACTTACTAAAAGAGAACCCTCATTTGACTATTTGTGAATTTTTAGAGTTCCTAATGCATAGGAATTTTCGGAGGGTATTGATTATTGAAATTTTGCATCAAACTGCCTGAGTTATTATACCTGCTGCCATTTTTTTCCGCAAAATCAAAGTCAGTAGTCGATATAAGAAATATTGAATATTATAAAATAATATTGATATATTTAAGACTTAAACATGCATCCAATCACCATCGTACATTTACTTGGAAAGAGATATATATTTTTTTTTAATTTTCAGCGACTTGCTGCATGGAATGTACGCTGACCTTAATGGAAATGGCAAAAAGCAGCTGGTAAACACTTACCACTGATATTTACTGGATATTTCCTCAGAACAAGGATCTAATGCTTGGTTAAAATTTTACTCTTATATTACGAGTTTTAAATCATAAGCATCGCACTATTTTTAATCATGTAATTATTATTTTTTTTTTTTTTTTGCCATCAGCCAGTGAAAACTTATATGTTACAAATTAAAACTAAAATTTTGCTTCTGAGAAACTTTATTTTGAAAATTCCATCTTACCAGGTTATGTGTTTATGGTGCAAGGATTTTGCTGGAAATCGGAAGGTAAATTCGAGATTTACGAAATCCACCCGTTTTAGTAAGAACCACCCAACTCTCCACCTAACCGTCACAGTCTCTGTTAGCACAGAGATCACTGATAATTACATGAAGTGCTGCAATAGATATATCAACAGTTAATCAAGTTATCAGACCACGGTAAAGAGGAGATTGGGTTTTGAGCCAGGCGATTCGGACTGCAAAGGATCTTTATTCAAGCTCAGCCTCTGGACTCCCAAAATCATATCTTTTAAAGCTTCATGTTTTCATTTTGCAAGACTGAACATTCGCCAAAAAAATTTACTATTGACAACAGTTCCAACCATTGTATTAAACAAATAATGCTGTCAGCTGTTTTCTCTTCGTTTCTCTTATTTTTTGGTTTTGTTTCTATTCCAGATAAAATGTTGGTTTATTGAATCAGATCTTCACAGCCGAGCATAGACTAACTTTAGAAGCAGTCTCTGGGCTTCCCTCTGTCTAAAAAAAAGGTAGCGGCATTTTGCTAATAACATAGTGAGTGATATGTCTACTGTTTTATAAAACTTTTTTTAAATGTCAGATTCAATTTTTTTTTTTTTTTGCAGATATGTACCCAATCACCATTGTATATTTAGTTGTAAAGAAATTTTTTTTCAGCGCCTCACTCCAAGGAATGTACGCCAAAATTAATGGAAATGGCAAAAAGCAGCTGGTAATCACCTACCGCTGACATTTACCTACTTACCTTTCCGTCGCAGGTTTGAGCCCCCCTCCCCCCTATATATGCCCTATCCGCCCCGGCGACCTGGTCTAACGGATGGTCAGAAAGCCTGAAACCGCCTTGATGTGTACGTGCTATTTATACACTAGAACCAAACAAAGAAAAAAAAAACTTTCATGTTTTCAATTTTGCAAATTTGAACATTCGCATAAAAAAATTATAATTGGCGATAGTTCCAACGTTTGTATTAAAGGAATAACATGGTCAGTGTTTTTTTTTTATTTCTCTCTCTTTTTATTGTCTTTCTTCCAGGTGGAATGTTGCTTCATTGAATTACATCTTGACAGCCGAGCACAGACTTTAAAAGCCCTGTCTTGGCTTCCTTCTGAGCTAAAAAGAAGGTAACGGCATTCTTCTAATGACATTAACAGTAAGTGATGTGTCTACTGTTTCACAGAACTTTTTTTTATTTGACATTTCCCATGTAATATTTGGCAGTGCAGAGATATATGTTTGACCATGTCGTCTAGTTATTTGTTCAGTGAGTGATTGTCTAGCTTTTTTACAGAACTTTTTTTTTTTTTTATATGACGTTTCCCACATTTTTTTTCTTTGTTATTTGCAGTGCAGAGATTTTTGTTTGACCATGCCGTCTAAGTATTTGTACGATTTTTTTTTCTTTTTCTAACATTTAATTACACGCTGTGACAGTCTGGCAAAGGTTCGGCCTTTGTGTTTTACATTTACAGACTCCAATAGCATGAGAACCTGTGAAACAAGAAAAGACAAGACAAAGGCTGGATAGTGCCGAAAATTAAACGCAGTGGTTTGTGCAAATAATATTGAGTATTGCTAAATCATATTGATACATTTAAGTCTTATTCATATTCCAATGACCATAGTTTATTTACTTGAAAATATTTATGTATTTTTGTTCACTTTCTAGTGACCTGTTGCATGGAATGTACGCTGGCCTGAATTGGAATGGCAAAAAGTAGCTTGTAAACACCTACCGCTAACATGTATTTGCTGCCTGCTTGATAATTTCCCAGTACAAGGACCTGATGCGAAGGTTATGTAATGTTTGTAATCCTAATTAAAATTTACTCCAATATTACCAGTTTTAAAACATAAGCATTGTACCATTTTAATCATTTGTTTGTTTGCCATCAGACTCTGCAAAACTTCTATTTCTTACAAATTAAAACTAAACGTTATCTTTTCGAAACGTTATATTTGAAAATTCCATCTCTCCAGGTTATGTCTTTATGGTGCAAGGATTTTGCTGGAAATAGGAATGCAAGTTCAAGACGTACAAAATCCGCCCGTTTCGGCAAGAGCGACCCAACCCTCTACCCAACCATCACAGTGTCTGACTATAGGATTTGTGACAGTCGGAACTCTCTGTTAGCACAGAGATCTCTGATAAGTGTTGCACTGGGTATATCAACAGTTTAATTTATCCGACCACGGTAAAGAAGAGGTTTTGAGCCAGGCAATTCGGAATGCAAATGATCTTTATTCATAGGCAGTGGGCAGTTTCTGGACTCCCAAAATCAGATCTTCTAAAGCTTCGTGATTTCATTTTTGCAAGATTGAACATTCGCCTATAAAAAATTATTGACAACAGTTCCAACTTTTGTATTAAAGGAATATCATGGTCACCAGTTTTCTATTCGTTTCTCTTTTTTATTTTTTTTCCAGATAAAACGTTGATTTATTGAATCAGATCTTGACAACCGGGCATAGACAAACTTTAGAAGCAATATCTGGGCTCACCTCTGTGTAAAAGTTAGCGGCATTCTGCTATGACATGAACAGTGAGTGATATGTCAATTATTTGCCAAAACTTTTTTGGAAATGTCAGATTCAATTTTTTGTTTTTTGCAATGCAAAGATATATGTTTGACCCTGCCGTCAAAGTATTTGTACCATTTTCTTCCTACCTCTTAAATTTAATTACATAAAATGTTTTACATGCTGTGAAAGTCTGGCAAAATTTTGAACTGTACGAGTTTTACATTTACAGACTCCAACAGCCTGAAAATGTGTGAAAAAAGAAAAAAAGGCAAGGCTGGATATTACCGAAAATCAAACTCTGTGGGTTATATAAAAAATATTCAGTATTGTAAAATAATATTAATACATTAAGTCTTAGATATTGCGTCCAAAAACGACAGTATATTTCCTTGTAAAGATTTTTTTTTAAATTTTCTGCTTGAAATGTCTGCCGACCGTATTGGGATTGGCAAAAAACAGCTGGTAAAAACCTTTTATCTATTGCCTGGATATTTGCCCAGAGCAAGGATCTAATGCGTAATTTAATGTATATTTTGAAATCTCAATTTAAAAATATACCCCAATATGACTTTAAAAACATAAACAATATTTCATTTTTAATCTTTTCGTTTGTCTTTCTCCATAAGCCTGTAGAATCTTATATTTTTTTTACAAATTATTGAAAATGAAGGCTTACTTCGAGAAACATTGCTTTCAAAATTCCATCCACCCAGGTTATGCCTAAATGGTGCAGGATTTTGCAAAATATCGGGAGGCAAATTCAAGACCCACGAATGTGGGATTTGAGACGGTCATCTTGCTCACCACTATCTAATGATGTTGTCAGTACTGAGATCACCGATAAGCGCTGCACTGGGTATACCAACGGTCAATCAAGAAGTAAGACCACGGTAAAGAAGAGGCTGATGGAGAGAGTGGGTTTTGAGCCGGGCAATTGCAAGAACTGCTCAGCATGAAACTTGCTATTCGGAATGCAAAGGGTCTTTGTTCTTGGGCCGCTTCTGAAATCAGATCGTCTGAAGTCGCACATGATTCTGAGTTAAGTGGTTTTTGGGATTATAGATACACATGATCATTCATCTTTTTGTTCTTTTCAAATGATTAAAAGTCATGCCATGCATATCTGTACAATGAACAGTGAAATCCATTTAAGTCGGAACTTTCATAATGCTATCTCCTTTTCAGTAACAAGGATTAAAATATGTAAGTACATGTTGGGATAAGCTAAGGAGGTTTGATATTTCCCAAGGGCATTGATTTATGAGTTATCCATTACTTAATAATTTTTTTTTTTCTTTCAAAGTCGGGACATCCCTTCTTTGCTCCGAGGCGGTAAACATCTTTCTGACTATGACAAGTTAACAAAAGCAGCAAACACGTGGTTTGATAAAGGAAACAATTCTCACAGTTCACCACTTACAGAATTGTACAGTAAGAAGTTTGAAAAACTACACAGGCATAGTTTGAATGACGAGTAGTTTTTTTGTGAATGTTGTTGGTGTTATGACGTTATTTTAATGACGAGCAGCTTTGCATTATTGCAATGAAAGGTATTAAATAGATATTAAAAATAAAATCAATATCGACTTTCAAATGATCGAAAAATTTTCTCAGAAAATAGAATTAAGAGTATTGACATTATTGTGAATTATTTCAAGTAATGCCATGAAAAATTCGCTTGTAACATTGATTATCAACTTTACGTAAATATGATTTTTTTTCCTTTAATAGGTTATCGAATAGCTTTGAAGGGTGAAAACTTCTTACGCCTTCCCGAAAAGACATAGGCTCTCATTGCACATTTCCAGCAAAGGGGGACTTCTCTTCAAAGACCAGACTTTTTTTTTTACATATTGGAATATCGGAATTCCCCACAAATGGATATCAGCGCCTTTTCTTTGTTTTAACAGATATTGGAATATGAGTAAGAATTTTACAGAAACTGTTCCCTTAAAGATATTTTGTATCGAGTGTTAATGCAAGAAAATTCTCCATTAAAGACGTCTCCTATTACTTTTTAAGAATTTCTAAGAAAATACATATTAACTCTAGTGAAATTTAACAACTTTTATAATGTAGTATAGTAAAATTACCATAACTTTGTGAATTATTTCCTGTCATAAAAGTTGAAAGATCTGATCTTGATCAGACATGACAGTTTCGTTGCCGAGCAATACTGAATTTCACTTACTTAGCTCAATTACTTGGAGGAAAAAAATTCATAGGCAATATCAGTTGTAATCAAAGGCATGAATTCATTATCTTATATTTCTTTAGGTTTTATAGTTCAATAAGAAAGTTTTTAATTAATATTCATTATATCGGATTATTGTTTACCTCACAGTGAGGCAAAACTAAAGCACTTATACTAGACTATATAGGCAGTTTTTGCACACTACAAAAATTACTAATTTAACAAAATCTTGTAGAACTGACACATCATTTATACGTAACATTCATAACAAGGAGCTATGACAACAGGTCGTTACTCAGTTGTTTATAAGTCTCTAAGACTCCATGTTTCTTTTCAACAGGAATTTTTTTTTTATTATAATGTGTCCGTTTATAATACTTTAGCTCGAAAAGCTAATAAATTTAGAGCAATCCTCAGGGAAATAGCAAATTTGGCTTTAACGCAGTGCATTGTAAAGTAAAAAGTTAGGATCGTTTTGAATTGTCTTCACTGTCACATACTATACTTTTTGTCTAGCGTCGCACACAACAGATTTTAATGTTTTTGTAAACAAAGCTGCACACAATGCTTGCTCTCTCTCTCTCTCTCTCTCTCTCTCTCTCTCTCTCTCTCTTTCCCTTTCTCTCTCTCTCTCTCTCTTTCCCTTTCTCTCTCTCTCTCTCTCTCTCTCTCTCTCTTTCCCTTTCTCTCTCTCTCTCTTTCCCTTTCTCTCTCTCTCTCTCTCTTTCCCTTTCTCTCTCTCTCTATCTCTCTCTCTACCTCTCTTTTTTTTCTTTCTCTTTCTCTCTACCTCTCTTTTTTTTCTTTCTCTCTCTCTCTCTTTCTTCCCCCTCTCTTTCTCTCTCTCTTTCTCTCTCTCTCTCTCCCTTTCTGTCTCTCTCTCTTTTTCTTTCTCTCTTTCTTTCCCTTTCTCTCTCTCTCTCTCTCTCTCTCTCTCTCTCTCTTTCTCTCTCTCTCAATTTAAGGCGTTGAAAACAGAATTACACAGAAAATTAGAAGCAATACAAAGCTTTTAAAAAAATTGACAAAATCACATGTGCAGCAATCCTGACCTTCTGTCACAGTGTCGTATCCTAATTTCAATAACTGTGCACTCTGTGGTGGCCTTTGACAGGGATCCTGAAGGACAGCTGCACCGGCACTCCATCACAATGCTCACTGGTGACACTGCACATGACCATCTCACGGTAGAGCCATCAGCTTCTTGCAACGTTTATCACTGTGGTCAGTTACAGATAGATGTGCACGTCTACAGTATGAAGACAATAATGCCCTGGCAGTATCATGGCTGAGCTGCCTCTACCACATAAGTGTCGGGAGAAACTTAAGGGAAGTGAATTAAATATTAAGATTGACTTCAGTCTCATGCCTGGTCTCCTCTTTCAAAGATGCGTTTTCATCTGAGCATGGCAAGGGGGAGACAGTAGGAGAGAATGGAGTTCTAATTTAAGTTGCATAGAGCTTTAATGTAGAGAAAGATTAGTTTATAACTATTACTCTACAATTTTACCTTAAAATTTGTGCGTAATTTTTAAAAAAATTCTAGTACTCACATGCTTTTACAGGTCTGATGCTAACATCTCTACTATAAGCCCGTTCAGGGTTCGGCTTGCTAAGCACTTCTAACAGGAATAGCAGCATCTATGTATGATTTATTTCAGTTGAATTAACATCATCTTTAACTCAGGTTATTCCATATTATTAGTCCTATTTTTTGTAACATGATAATTATTTTTTTCTTTTCCTTTTTTTTTTTTTTTTGTTTTTGTACTGTTAATCCGAATGTCTTTTTCTGGTTCAAGATAAAAAATCTTTAACTAGAAATCACAATGTCGTTTTTTATTTCATTGCTTTTTTCACTAAACATTTAAATCTCGCATAGAATAATTCTTCTCTATATTGATGAAAATTGCTTGTTTCTATTCCTTCGTTTTACCCGACCCAGTGATGTCAAGACTCGGACGAAACGACACACAAGGAATGAGCTTTTCACTTCAAACAATAACCACAGATTCTGTATTGTTAACCTACCCCACTCTTTGATATAGCACTGAATTAATGGTATTATATTTTTGTGATATGAAATGATTTTATCAAGTACACGCTTATATAAAACTTACTTTATTACTATTCAACTCAATTTTAGCAGTTATTATACTTCGTATAGTCTGCTAAGTCAATCATTTCAAAAATTATTTATTTCTTTGCAAAGGAATCGCATTTTTCAAAAGTGTTTCTCGACCTTGCGTATATCTTTATTCAGTTCAGGCCATGGGATCTCAATGACTGCACTCTATGCCGAGAGCTCCAGATAAAATAATGAGCTGTTCAATTATAATTACACTTCATTGTAATGATTTTAAATATGTGCGAAGGCATACATTTCTATTCTTGTCATTTGGTCTATTTAGATATGTGTTAATTTGTGTTTGTTACTATTTATGGATAGTGCTCGCTAAACATACAAAACAATTGGATTTGTATAAAGTCACCAGATCTCTTCAATTAAAAATAAATGACATTTTTTTCAGTTATTCATTAAAATTTACTTTTCTAGAGCTTGCATTTTTTCACCAAAAGAAGTATAAATCGTTCCTTCGCTTGGTAGGATTTTTAACAGTTTTCAAAATATTACTCAATATTATGATCCAATAAAGGCTGGGCACATAAGTTCAAGAAGTAGTTGTATGTTTATAATAGTGCGAGATTAAAGTGATAAATTATTTACTTATACCACAAATGTCTAAAAATAACATTAAGCATTGAATTTAACTTTGCTTCTTCTAAAAAAATCCTGTAAATTCAAAACGATTAAAAACAAAAATTATATTTTCCTCTATCCAAAGTTGTGGATCTGACCTTTGAACTGGATGCAGGAGATTTGCACGTTTCTCTCTTGAAAGACATGTCGATGTGCCCCCCATTGTCTCCTGAGGGGAAGGATTTATCCGTCATTTCTCCCAGTTCGTTAGAGTTGATTACCGTGAAGCATCTAGACTTCTGGAGGATGGACAATCGAGGGCGCTATCTGTGTCGTCATACAGGAGTTACATTAGAAATTGTAAACGTTATGCAAATAGTATTACTAGGAGGCAGTAGATCCTACAGTTATCAATCAAGAAATATTTGAAGACTTTTGCATTCATAGGTCTTTTGCAGTAGACATACTTCTTACGGCTTCTTCATTTACTATCATTTTTTTTTTAATTTTAAGTGTAAAGATGTTTCCAGTTTGAAATTATGATATTATCTGATGTATCATCGACTGTAATGTTACTCTGTTTCTGTGTTGATTCCATTTCAATTGGAGAACTTTGTGAAGCTGCGTAAAATTTAATAAAAAGCATTCCTTGGTTTTTCTTATAAAATAATCGGAGACCTTTTTGTTATTTTTTTTTATTCATCCATTGTTCTGGTCTCCTTGTTGCTCTTTGGGAACTCTAGGAGATTTATATTAAGCCTTATGCGCATGATTCTTTTATTTCTTGTCAATAGTGCCGGTCAATAGTGCCGATTATAATTTTGTTTTTTGCCTTGAGCAATTTACGATCACCACTTTTATTTCAATATGATATCAATTTAAAAAGATTATAAGCCAACGTCTCAAAATCGATCTCTCGGGCAGATATCAAATTTTAAATGGATTATGCAGCTTTTAATTCACTTTCCATTGA
>BLXT01005709.1:113314-126034 GCA_019648995.1 Plakobranchus ocellatus
GAAGAAGAAGAAGAAGAAGAAGAAGAAGAAGAAGAAGAAGAAGATAAATAAGGATGAGGAGGAGCAGAAAGAGGAAAGGAAAGAAGGAAAGAAGAAGATAAAGAAAAAGAAGGGAATGAGAGAAAGGAGGAGAGAATTAAGGGAGAAGAGGAAAAGAAAATGATGATGATGAAAAAAAAGAAGAAGGAGAAGGAGGATAGAGAGAGAGGAGAAGAAGAAGAGGAAGATGAAGACAAAGAAGAGGGTGAAGAAATGAATCCAAGACTGGAAGAGTTAAAGCCTAGTGAAAGTTTGGAATAATTGCGACAAGTTTCAGGAAATCAAAACGGCAGAAGAACATGCTGGATTCGCTCTGCATTGAAAAAGTGAATCCGTGTTTTTTTTCCTTCATAGCCATGTTAGACATTGATACATTTTTCCACTTTACCTCAAATCTATTTCTGGGTGCTGCATGATAAAGCACCACTTGCTCTCCCTTTTCTTTTTAAATGGAATTGTCCTTCTTTCCTCTTTCGGACAAATATTTTCGGTTCCGTTGATTTCCTTATTTTTTTTTTCCTTTCTTTCCTATCTCTATTTTGACCAATTTTTCCATCTCTGTGCCACCTTTTCTTGCTCGATCTGTCTTATGGAATGCTTTACTTTGTTATTTTCTCTCTCATTCATTCACTGCATCCCCAAGTATATCCAAAATACAGCCTGCCAGTATCCGCCGCTGCCATACGCGTGCATATCCTGATGTCTGACAAATTTTGCGTTATCCTTCCTCTCTGCCTTTCCGATTTAGATTGATTCCAGTATTCTTCTTTGCAATCTTTTGCCTTTTCTTCAGAGGTTTTAATGATTTCAGTGATTTACGCGGTTTTCTCGATCCAAAAGAAGAGTTTCCCGAAAAATTCTAATTGTTTCCATTTTTCTTTCTTTTTTTTTTGTATTCAGGTTGCCCGTATGTTGCTTTTTACCCTCGGCACCCGTTTTTAGCTATCTGAGAAATTCATGCCTTACATTCTCGTTTTGCTCGATTCATTTTTCCATTATTACATGGCAGTGTTTTAATTTTATTCTGGTTTTGTCATTGCTCATTTTCTCCATATTTCATTCATGAAATTGTCCTTTTGCCTAAATGTTGTCAGTACCTAATTTTTAAATTTCTTTTACATTTTTTTTTTATAAATTCTTTTCAATTGCATCTAGATATATTCTAAGTTAAGGTTAGGAAAACGGCATTCAAAGAAGTTAGCTGGGAAAACGCTGCAATATCATTAATTTGGCAATAGGCTACAGGCATTCTTTTATATTGCCTCAGCCAGACAAAAAAAAAATTGTATGGCTCTGGTGATTGAGTGAGCACGATCCAAGATATTGTAGGCTGATGTTGATTGCGATCCAGTGCTGATACTTTGGTTGAGTGTGATAAAAAAGGGGAAAAAAATATTTTTCCTTTAAAGTTAGCTTGGAAAAAAATAAAATCTATTTAAAGAAAAAAAACGGACAAACAAACGCTTATATCTAGATATCAGATCTAATTCCCGTCCATTTCATCAGATTTTCCATTCAAAGAGACCAAGTTTAAATTATGCCTAATTTAAACTTTAAATGCTTCCAAAGGTCTGAAGCACTTTTTTTTTTAATCTCATTACTGAAGATGAACAGCCATCCTGCCTTGGATTGTTTGTACCGCCTTAGATCTGAAGCTTGTCCATTCTTATAATGTGTTTTTTTTTTTTTTTTCAAAATAATAGTTTTCTCGATTTATTTAGAACATATCTATTTCTCGCAGAACCGTTTCAAAATCAGCTTCAAAACTTGGAAGAAAATATTGATTCTATTAGCATAACACGCAATAAAATTGTAGCATTTTAATGGAGACATGATATTAGCATTTTTGCTATGGTACCAAGGCCAGGGAACAAACAAGAATATTTTGCGTCGAAGTGAAACTGAAGCAACTAGTTGTTGTGCAGCCCGTTCTATTGATGGGTCAGTGAAACCGCAACACCGTGATTCAGAGGAAAGAGAGAGAAAGAGAGAGAGAGACAGACAGACAGAGAGAGAAAGTAGGTGTAGTACAATTATTAATCCAAAATGACGACCTAAGATGCCGCATTAAACATTTTAGACCTAAGTGAACCCTAGAATCTAGATCTAAATAAAATGCGCATCATAAGGAAATGCAATGAGATGCCGAGGTATTACTATTTGCGCTAAGCGAAAAATAAACGAAGAAAATAAACAAACAAATAAACAAATAAACAAACAAACAAACAAAAAATACACACACACGCACACACACAACTCAAAAACATGAAAGTTGTTCTGTATTCAATCCCTGACGGTCGCTAAAATTGTCCTTTTCTCCTTTTTTTTTTAACAAAATACTTCTTTAAATTATAAAATTAAAACTCCCAGTTCCCAACTTCACATTTTTTGCAGGTACCTGTTAATTTTCATGTATCTGGGGTCAGGTATTTTTTTTTTAGATTACCCTGCTCGTTTATTTGTTGGCCTAGCTCCATATTGTAGATTATTAAAAGTTCAACCAAAAAGTGTGAGGGGCCATTTCAATGGGTCAATATTCTTGATTTCCCGCTTTTCTTTTTTGTTTAGGTTGTTATATTTAATGATGATTCTTCCAGGTTATAATAAAATTACAGATGTATACAATAAAAAAATTATATAATGCAAAGAATGTTAATATTGTTAGATGTATAATGTTCAAAATGATTTGGTTTTTGTTTATAGCCTGTCTACAACAGGGTGATCTCAGGCTTTGAGGTCCTCCGTCGGGCCAGGCGTCGGTGGTTGGGCTAAAACCCGTGACAGAAGGATCCCTGCAGATCTCAAGGCAGATTCGCTGTCCACTGTGCCACCGACGCCCCCCTGTTCAAAAAGTAGTCTACACAAAAAAGTGAATTCCACAATGCAGAATGGAGGAAGAAAGGAAAGGAAGAGTGTGGCTTGTAAAGGAAAGTCAATTTATGATGATATCATACAGTTTATCATTCCTCGGAAAACTTGCATTTCATGAACTTGGAGAGCGAATCTTTAGTTCTTTTACCTAGTCGATTACGATAAATAAAAAATGTGTCTGTCAAAAAATTAATTTGCGCAGTCAGGAAAAAACAGACGTGAGTAATTAAGGCTCCATAATGATTCAAGAGGTCCAATAACGGACAGCATTGAGAAGGGATACATTCTAGGTCTAGTCTGGATTTAACCCTTTCCACAATAATGCTTAGATTTTTTTGGAGAGATTTCGAATATAGTGATATTATGTACGATGTTATCAAAACGAAATCTCTCCAAAAAAATCCAAGCAATATTGGATTTTTAATCTTTGTCAATCCTTTAAAGAAATAAATATGAATGAGTGACGCGCATAATAAAGAACATTATGTCTCCCACATCACATACATAGTCTGACCTAGTGCTTGTTGGAGTAAATAATATTAGATCTCCATCTCACATGGAGATAGATCAAAATGTTTCTTTTGGCCTAGGCGTAAACTGCAGGCTGAAAACGAAATGCCTCCTAACGTTGCCCAGAGTGATTGATCTTCCACACTATAATTATATTGCACGCTAAAAAAATCAAATGACGTCTTACAAGTATTGAAAAACAATGTAGTTATAAGTTGCACGATTTGATTAGCCTAAACTCGAGTGGATTGGCCAAGTTGTATGGCACGAAAAATAGCTCTGTGTTTGATAGGTCACTATGAAATTTTAACGCATTGAACGTTAGTACTGCAATGTTGATTCACTTTAATATCACTATGTATATTATCTGCGCCTCACCCTGGCAGCCAGCTTCCACGAACCTTTTTATAACGAGTTTTTGAAAGACTTTCTCAGATTCATAATTTTTTAATGACAGAGTTAATGTCACTAGTGGTATAAAAGAAAAAGGTTTTGTTTGCGTTTGTTTTTTTTTTGTTTTTTTTTTGTTTTGTTTTTTTTCCCATCACCTGTTTATTTCACACAGACATTCGTGTGACTGTACGCTTCAATCAAATGAGAATAGATGCGCTGAATCACGCAACCGTTAACATTTTTTTTTTTAATCAATGCCACAAAAACGACAAGCAAAACGTTAACAATAGCAACAACAGCAACAACAATAATAACAAGAACGACAGCAAAATCTGATCAGTTGCATACCACGACGCAAGACAATCTAAAAATACATCTGATACCTTCTTCTACCAGTAGTGTTTTAGGTGCCTTGTCTGGAGCAGACACTGGCGATCGTGTTTTCATGTTCCTCAACTCAAAACTGTTCTCAGTTAATCTTATCCTTATCTGTTGCCCATGACTTAAGACTTTCGATAAAAGCTATACTCTGTCCACCTCTGCTGCGTTTGCCTCTAATCTTTCCATGATTGCCAATTCATCTAAGTCCCTGTGTCGGCAAATATATCCTAAAAATTGCAGCCGCCTCCGTCTTATGGTTTTCTGTCAATTATATCCTCATCATTCTTCTCATAAACCACATCGCTACTGCTTCTAGTTTTCTCTGTTTCTTTTTGTGTTGTCCAGCATTCATTATTATACCAAATAATAGTATTGACCATATATATATTTTCATGTTTTCATTACCTTTACTTTGGTTTCCCATTCGTTTTCTTGCCGATATTTTTTTTTTTTTTTTTGGAATGTATCTTTGGCTATGGTTATTCTTTTACCCATTTCATTTGTGCATCTACCATCTGATGTTAGCAGGTAACCAAGATATTTGAATTCGAAACTACTTTGATTTTTTTTCGAATTTGTAAACGGGATTGCAATTGGGGTTAGAGGATTTTTTTTACCACACATTCCCTTTTTTTTTTTTTTTTTTACATCATTATTTACAATATTTGATTGCTACTCTAAATAAAATATCTACATCTAGACCTACACACGCCACAAATTCTTCTAGTGTACAATCCGTGCAGCCGAGTCCTACGCCTAATGTACCAGTGTTTTATCAAACAAAAGGCACTGCATGGGTAGGACAACGCACGTTAATTTAAAATAAAGGAAAATTAAGTGTATTTACAAATGTAGTGTGTGGTGATCGCTAAAAAATAATTTTTTAAAAGTAAAATGAAGCACGAAAAAGCGAAAGCTACTTTTAAATTTTGAAACGCAGATTACGAATATGCAATTGGTTTTTCATTCAGTGTAAAACGCTGCTTTTTAATTGTGCAAGAATTCTATAGTCTTATTAAAGAACGTGTAGTTTCAGTGGTAAAATTTTATCCTATGCAGAATTTTAATCCATACTTCATGTGTTTTTTTTTACTTGCTGAAAGCTCTGAGTTGGAGCTACCAAGAACTGCGCAAATAAAACCAGAGTCCGAGAAAAGTCAAATGGCAAGCAATAAAACTCTATAGGGGGGACTGGACATAAGACCAGCTCAAACACATCAAGTCAGGAATCCAATAAGGAAAGCTGAGCGTTGGACATAAGCAGCGGTTGTAGTGAAACCTGATGCTACGACTCATTCATATTGCTGTCGGCCCAATGGTCCCAAATGTAAATATACGAATGGAAAATTGGTACTTAGTACTACTAAGTCGGAAAATAGTATACTGTCCAAATTTAGAAAAGAAGCAGTAATCCGAAATAATGTTGTGATAGATATATGATAGGAGGCAAGGTGTATAACGTATTCGAGAAACTATCAGATACAAGGTAACATCTAGAGTGTTAATTGTGATTCATACAAACGTTGTAATAAGTAAGTTAGATTATATGTGTTTGTTAAAGTTTTGATGGATTTTAAATCACATCTTGTTGTGCTGCATAAACATATGAATTTTATGTGCCTGATATGTTGCATGTCTGAAACTAGTTTCATTCTCATACTCTTGGCAGGCATCCAACTTCCCACTGCAGATCTAACACTCTCTAGTTACTAAAACATTAATGGAAGACTCCGCCCAAATAATCGTAGCCCAGGCCCTTCTCTTACTTGGTGGGAAAGTCTCAAGGACTTTGCCAATTTCATCTCACTTTCATAACCATTAACATTCTTCAACTCTACTGAATATTTCAAGTGGGAAAACAAGAAAAACATAATTATGTATTTTAAAAGGCCGGACAAGCAAATCATTTACACGCTATTTCTTTTAAAAGGTCTGTTTATTCTAAAAAAACTTTAATGGAAGGCCCAGGATTTTTATCATTCAGATGGATTTTTTCCCAACAATTGTGGTTCAGGCACTTGTGTTGCGTGGGAGGATTTTAAAATTGTCGCCCTATTTTATTATTTTTGCTTTATAATTATGTATCAGGCCTACCATGCTAAGCAATTATACCAAGAAAAGAAAGTTAAGTCTAAGCAAATTTTATTTCAGAAATTACAGTTCAACCTAAATTATACCGGTATACAGATAGCTAGACAGATAAATTGAGAGAGAGAAAGAGATAGAGAAAGAGAGAGAAGGGGGGGGGGGGGAGAGAGAGAGTTGCCTATATTATTTTTAAAAATTATTCACACGATTTATTTAAATTTCTCTGAATTAAACTAACTTTTATTCCAAAAGCTTTCCATCTGAACAGCAGAAAGTCCAGGTTATCTATTATTTGCGTTGAGAAATTAGCCCTGACACTTGCGCCTTTGTTTTATCGAGTCCAGTAATTTTTTTTTTCATCCATTCCTTTTTTCTCTTCTGCATCCTTTGTAGTAAACTTCTGCTCTATGATTTCAGCAAGTGGCTTTTTCATTTCTGACAGTAGTTCATCTACCTCTGAAATGTTATTTAGAGTCTCGTATTTGTTTTGCACAGATATAGTATAATTATCAGGCTAGTTGGCTACCAAGTGAGAGGTCCGAGGTTCGAATCCCAGTTCGGCTGAATCAACTTTAATTGATCCTCTGTGCTTACCAGCATTAAAAGAGTAGCTAGGTCTCTAAAGACCGGTCGAAAGTAAAGGCAACGAGGAAGCAATGGCGAACTACCTCAGAATCCCGTATGCCAAGAATAATCAAAATAATGAGGACCCTGCTCCTGTTTCCCCGATGCTTGGACCTTGCATGAGGCCCACTTTACTTTTTTCAGCCATTTTGCCTCTTACCCTTTCACCAAATTTTAGTAGGTCCGTTTAGAATTTGGGATTAGTCTTTTCCGTTTTGATTTACTTCAGTTTTATTTAAAATTTACACATGATTGGAATATGATCTGAATCCCAATCTGCTCCGGGCAGAGGTTTTGATGTTTTGATGGCGTTCACGAATCGTTATTGAATGACAGTATGATCTATTATGTTTCCACTTCTATTACCGAGGCTCTTTCATGTCTATTGCCGTCTTGGATGGTTTTGATACCGAATATGATTTTTAGTGGTAAAACTATGCAACTTTGTGAGTAGCAAGAAAATCAGATGCAGAAGCAATGGCTGCATGAAATGAAATAATGTTGGTGTAAAAAGAAAATAGTACTAAACAGATGGTCAGAATATGTCGCAAATCGTTTTAAAGATGACGGCGTGAAAAATCTGAAATAAGAGAAAAACTATAGTCCAGCTATTCTAAAAAAAAAAAAAAAGAGAAAAAACAGCAACAAAGAAAATATAAAATGGAAAAGCAACAGAAACAGATAAAATACCAATAGAAATAATGAGAGCCTTAGATATTTTAGGAATAGATCTAACAACAAAACTCCTTAATGCAATATACAGTGACATAATTCCAGATGATCTTTGTTAATACATTGGTTTTTTTTTTTTTTTAGTATTGCCTAAAACACCAGTAACAACAGAATGTGATCATCAGTAGTTAAATGTGTGATTTTACAAAAGTCCTAATGAGTGTTTTGATGAGTAGATTGCTTAAATATATAATGCAAGAAATATCCACAAAACAGTTTGGTTTTGTGCTAGATATTGGAACTAGAAATGCAAGATTCGGTTTGTCATTTATTATGGAAAGGTTGAAGAAAATGCAAAAAGACCTCCATCTGTGCTTCATTGACTTTTATAGGGTTTTTGGCAAAGTTGCACATGAAAAGTTTTTTTTTTTCATATCATGGATAAACTAGACATTTAGAATGAAGGTCTGAAATTTTTAGAAAATCTACACTAAGATCATAATGCAGATGTAAGAATCGAAGGAGAACATAATGATTTTAAATCATCATAGGGGGTGTCTTGCAGCGATGAGTTATGTCTCCTGATATTTTTAACCTATGTTGTGAAATTAACTTAAGAATCGAGACGAGATCTCAGGCTTTAAAGTAAATGAAAAATATCTTGATTATCTTATATATCTTATACATGTAGATAATACAGTTACAACGGCAGAATATGATAAACAATTTCAACACATTTTACATACTAATGTTTTTAAGAGTTAAAGAATGGGCCTGACTCTTAAGGTTAAGAAAAAAAAAAGAAATTTATGGTCATCTGAAAAAAATCCTCTAACCCTGAAAGCAATCTCGTCAGCAAAGGGAAACAAATAAAAAAAGTTATAAAATTAAAATATCGTGGAAATCTGATAAGATGCTTGCAAATGTGTCTAGAAGTTGTAGTTGCCTCCGTCGTATGGTTTTTATTGATGATCACTCAAGTTCACCTTTTTTTCAGAACCGATTGAGTGAGGCTTTTTCCCATCCTTGATATTCGCATCATTTTTCTGATAAACCACATCTCTACTGCTTCTAGCTAGTTTTCTCTATGTTTGCTTGCATATTGTTTCTCTCTGTTTGCTTGCTTATTGTCCGACAGTCACTTAATGACCAATATACTTTCATTACCATTATTTGAATGTTCATATTGTGTTTTTGTTTGTCAGTATTAGTTTTAATTTTGGAAAGTATCTTTGGCCAAAGCTGTTCTTTTTCTTATTTTCCTTGTTCATCAACTATCTGATGTTACCGGGACGTTGGTGGCATGGTGGATAGCGAATCCGCCCTGAGATCTGCAGGGACATTTCTGTCGCGGGTTCGAGCCCCTCCATCTGGCCTGACGGCATGAAAGCCTGAGCTCACCTTGTTGTAGAGTGGCTATATTCAACGAACCAAACCAAATCAATCTGGTGTTCCAGGTTTCAACGATATTTGAAGTAATAACTTGTAATAACTTGTTAAAGAGAGCATGTGAGAGAACTTTCGAATCACAAGACCCATCATAATGAAGCAGTGCGAGATATCTCTTTGCGCACAGAAAGGTGTCACACAAGATATAGTTTGGAAGGGCATTGCCCGACCATAACTGTCTCACCTTACCATCATAGTCGCAAAAAAAAAGACAAATCCATTATTAGGCAGATCATAGCTGGATCTAACAACTAGATCTAACAAAAGCGTATCGACAGTTTCCACTTACAGCAGAATACCACTATTGTAATGCATTCTAAACTCGTATAGAGGTAAAATAGAAAGCGAAGAAGTCACGTTGAGATATTGCAAGAGATATTATTCCAAATTTTAGCTCTGAATAATGCAATTATATGTAGTGTACTTAGTTTTGAGTCAATAATTGATTGTACTTATTAACAGTCTGTCCAATGATGTGCATGTCGCAGTGCTATCTGTCTAAGGAGAGTAAAATACCAAAATTCTAAATGAAATTATTGTATCGCTATTATAATAACTCTATTTGTCAAACAACAAGGTTACCTGCTTAGGTGTATTTGGAATCCTGTAGGAGCCATCGCAAATTTGAAAATTAATCATTTTTTGCTTTGTTTGAAATGTGTATTTTGAAATTTGCCCACGACCTACTAAGTGTGCCTTACATTGTTTTCGTATGATTGTTTATGCTTTGTGTTGAAGTCAAAAAGGGTTTAATTTCCATTTGATGATAGCCTCCCTTGGATATTGTCGTGTTAACTTTCAAACACAGCGGATCCGTCAACCTCACGTCTACCGGCAATTGTACCCTGTGACCTAACGTGCCGTTGACGGGACGTGACGGGAGGTACCGAGAGGACTTACTTATTGCTATCAAAATACAAGTTGTTGCTACAGTGGATACATGGCGTCTGTCTCCCGTCAGCCGTCTACCTCTCGCAAAAAAAATTTAACGTGAGGTCTTGACGGTTGCATTAAAATTATCCCGTTTTTCTCTCGGCATCGCTGTGTTTTTTCAGTGTCTGCCAGAGTATTCACTTCATTTGAACAGTTGTTCTTTATAGTAAGTGTAACAATAGATTTTAACAGTACAGAAGAGGGACAATAACAGATGCTTATCTCAGTATGATCACGAGCCGTTCTTTTGATGCAATAATTTATTTCGCGTTTTTCTATTCTTGGTCCAACTTTGTTCAGAAGCGAAAAAATGTTGCTGATTCCATTCTTATGTAAGAAACACATTTCTCTTCATCATTAAGAACTTCATCGGTGAGAGGATGAAATTCTCCAAAATTATTTCGTCGTTGCAATATTAAAATTAATGAACCCAATATCGCCTTCTGTAAAAACGTCTTCTTTTAAGTCAGTAGAATAACTTAAGTTTCACTCCCTACATACTGATGGCCATAAAGTATGCAGTTTCGTGCACCAATCCTTCCGAGACGGGACACAGTTTCATGGACCGATCCCTAAAGTTCTCGGCATCGTCCTGAGCGACTGTGTGGTTTGCTACCTCACCTCACGTTATAGGGACTACAATGGCACGTGAGATAGACGGATCCACTGTGTCTACAGTTTTACACCTAATGCCGTGCATTGCCTCCGTAATGCTGTGATTTTATATCTTAGAATGCTAAGGTTATCTTTATGTAGCGACATGAGTCAGAGGGGCTGTTTTTGTATTTGCTTACAGGTTTTTGTTTGCGTGGGTTTCGTCTCGAATCTATGAACGTGAGCGTAAGATTAGTACCTGTGGCTAGGGAGGGTGGCCGCGTGCGTGCGTCATTGTTTAGCACCTCATAGTATGATAATTTTAAACAAGTCTCTTTTCCACACCTTTGTTACTGTTAGACTATTATTCTAAAGGATCTAAGTGCAAAAATCTAACACGCATGCAAATTTTTGTAAGACGACAAGAAAATATACAAAAATATATATATATGTTTTAATTTTTCCCTAAAAGCCTTACGAAGGCATGTTTTAAAATTACAACAGACTTCTCAACAGTTTTCAGGTTTTCAGGGTTTATTTTTTTTGCAGCAATTTAGATGCCGATCAATTAAGTCTCTTTTTTCAAAGCATTATCTGTAAAACGGAAATAATAACCATGTCTTTCCACGGCACAAAAGCAAGGGGGGAAAAGCATGAACGTTTGTGTGCGTAAATTATGTTAAACTGGGTATTTCCCAGTCATTGGTTGAGTTTTGTAAATTTGAGATCATAATTTTTTTCCAATACAGCTTGGTTACATTTATATTAATGTACTTTATGTCATTAAAAAGACTTAATAATAATTTAGCTGCCCCCGCATTTGACACTTTTAGATAATGCATTAAAACTTGCCTAGTTTCGGAATTAAAATAAACCAAAAAAACTATGATTTAGCTTCCATAGAACATCTTTTTTAAAGACGAAATTATAAAAAAAAAATAATAATAAAATTAAGGTTATCTAAAAGAATTGCTACTTATATTGATCCATTCGCAATACCATATAATAGTACGTCAAGATTTGCAATATGAAAAATAATAGGCCTTCAGCTATAAATCTAAGCACGGATTATCTTTTTAAAGGGTCTGGCTACATATTCAGATCGTAGTGAGCATGACATGTTCATTAATTCAAAATTATCAGAAAAAAATAAGTGGTGTTGTCATCACACTTAGTCTTATTGATAACTAAATATTGCTGTAAAGATCAGCAGGCGGGTGGCAGCAGGCACAATAAGGAGCGAGGATTCCCAGTACTTTGCAATGAATAAAGGAATAAGATAGGGTCTTAACCTTTCATAATATTTATTTTTGATTTACGGTAAGCATAATTATTTGCCAGAAATGAGAGCAGATGCGCATTGATATGTTTGAGTTAAGGAAAACGCAGAAATGAAACATAATATTACAATAGCCTAAACATTGGAGATTGGTCATATCCACAACTAGCCCTACGCTATGCAGACGAAAAAAAAAAATACAAAAAAAATCTTTTTTTTTAATAGAGGCAAACGAGAAAAGAAGTCCACATTTTTATTGGAAACAAAAAGACCAAAAATGTCAAGCGATTTGAATATTTGAGATGAATGCTCACAAGTGTGGGCGGCGACCAAAACAAAATAGAAAGCTATTAGCGATGGCAATCTAAAAATTAATCCCTTCAAAAATCTCTGGCAGGCACTGACTAACCGTCAAAATGAAGTTTTTAAAACTCTTACGTTTTTATTTGTGTCATATGGTCTCTTATCATGGACCATCCATAAAAGCTAAGAAAAGAAGATAAGCGGAATATGCTGAGGAAAATACTAAAGTGCCATGAAAACGGACAAACTAAAATCAAATATATCAAGTCTAGAAGAACTTGACACCAATTAGAACTGGTTCCTTCATTAACTAAAGCCAGAAAAATGAGGCATTTGGATATATTAAAAGATGCAATTGTCTCGAAAGAGACAAATTTGAAGGAAGGTTTCCATAAATCAAGAAGAAGACGGCCAAATAAAAGGGCCTTGTGCCTATTTTGTAACCGTTGTAAAATAAAAGTCAATCAATCAATCAATCAAACAATCAATCAATCAATTTTTTCATTGCAGTGTACCCAGGCTCGATATAAACCTCCAGCCCTTTTATCGCTTCTCATCATATTTATCTACCTACCCTCTTCCCC
>BLXT01005709.1:138004-152284 GCA_019648995.1 Plakobranchus ocellatus
AAAAAAAGAAAACTGTTGGAAATCTGATGGGTTCAATAGAAGTGCATCCTGAAGAGTCATCAGAAGTCTGAAAAAGCATAATTTAATGGCCTATAGATCTAATTGTTTCATTTAATGATTAAACGAGAATTTTTTAAATTATTTTTTATTGCATCGATGGATTTTGTTAGAATTTTGCATGTAACCTTTAAGTATTTTGTCCTATAATAGTCTTAATTCCATGCAAGATCCATCTTGTTTAAATGCAACTTTCATCTTCATCTATGTATTGTACAAGATAGCTGGAGCAAAGTTGTAATAGGTTTCCAGTAAGGTTAACTCTAACAATGAAAACGGAAGCACTATCATAAAGGTCTTTTTTAACGATCAAGTTGATTAACCAATCACCTCGTTTAAAATAATCAATCGTTTCCTTTAGCGTACGTTAGCGTTGTTTGAGAATTTCTACTCAACACAAATAAAAATATGGCTTTCATTTTGGACTTTTTTTCCACGCAATAAGAATGACAAGGAGACTAAAAAGTATACTCTTTATGCAAAGCAGAGATAATTTTTTATTTATAATCTCTTTTTCCCGTGGTTATTATGGTATTGCCATAGTGTGCTATGACACAAAAAAATGACTGATTATTTACGGAAAAATAGAAAGGGAAATTCAAAAGAGGTAAGCTATTATAAACACGTGAGATGAAAAACAGGACCTCGAGTTGTGATTAGGAAAAAAGATGATTCTGTATAAACGTGATAGACCTACCCAGCTACAATGACCAGCCTCAAGCTATACATTTATTACAGCAGATTATGTCAATTTCTTTCCTTGAAAAAAATAGTACAAAACTCTTGAATTTATAAGTCCGATACCTTCCATTGATGTAGACGTGAAGAATTATATCGTGTTAGAGGAATAATTTAGTTGTGTCCAGTGACTAATCTATTTAGTCCTCAAAGAAATTCAGAATTTGTTCTAATAGCATCAGGTTGGGGAAGTAAAAGTTTAGTTTCTATACTAACAATGTTGATTGCCTCGAGCTTGGCCGATGATGGTAGAAGTGTTTTATCATTTGGGCGTTGTGATTAGTGGCTATTTGACATCCTAAATATAAATATGATCGTTCTCTTCCGTGCATGGGTATCTCTTGATTTCTTGTGAAAGATTTTTTCTTGGCCGAGTTTTATCATTTTTCGTCCAGTGGTTTCCATGCCTGTGGCCATGTAGAATGGCACGCTTACGATGTTTTTTTTTTATCTCTAGACCACTCATAGTCATAAGGTCATTTGTTTTCTGCTCCATATTTTTTTGCCATTAATTTCGTTTCCGGATGTACCGAAAAAGACTAACATCATCTTCATATCCTTGGATTGGGCTTGACAGACACGTGAGGTGCTAATCTTGATGTATTAGTCTTAGCCATTTGTCGATGCCCTATTCAAAGGCTATTACTGATCAGGGTCGGCCCTTTGTAGTTCCATCCTTTCCTGTTATTTTGTCTGTTAACCCTTTTTCGGTCTTTACTTGGAAGGAGGCTCTATTATACATATATTTTTTTTTAATTTCAATATATGGGTAGCCAGCATCGACCAGATCTCTCAGCATAACTCTGCGATATTACTTTCGAAATGCGTCCTTAATGTCTACAAATGTTATATATATCTTGGAACTTGATTGAGTGAAATCACTCAAGTTTGTTTTAAGGGAAAACACAATATTTCTGGGTATCGAACCCTTTTGTTTTGGGAGGATAGACGTTCTGTGTTTACGATCCAAGGCACGAGCCTGTGTTCTTCTATTTTCACAAATATTTTATAGCAATCCAGGACAGATGAAATGGGTCTGCGATTTTTTATGATGTCTGGGTCGCCCCCCTTTTCAGGCACAAGAGTTATCACACAATGTTTCGAGTCAGGTGGGATGTGGAGGTGTTGTTAACAAACGTTGAATATGGCTGTCAGCACAATGGCTTATTTAATTCGGTCGTTTGTAACCCCGTCTGCCCCCAAAGGTTTTGTTTATAGGAAAGTCTTTTGTGATTTCAGCGACATCTTTCTATGTAAATGGGTCGTCAGTGTAAGCTTCCTAGTATGGTGGGGGGCACAACAGCTGTGGCAGTGTGTTTTGAGGATATGGACTCCAATGGGCTGTCGTAACATGTTGAAATAAAATAGTTTTTTTTTTTTTCTCGTTTTTTTTTTTATCTCAGAAATGTTTATGTTGCAATCTGTTGTTGTGATATCTTTCCCATTGTTTTTAAGAATTTCTCTGACTTTTTTTGGTGGTTATTTGCTCACAAACACAAAAGCTTTTTAGGGTTAACGTTACAACTGGCAGTGCTTCTGCTTGCGTCGGGATCCAAATCTTGGGTGGGTGGATTGTGTCAGGCTTGGTTGGATAGTGGGTTTTATAAAGCATGAATAATTTTATATCAAATCCAAAATAATCTCTCTCTCTCTCTCTCTCTCTCTCTCTCTCTCTCTCTCTCTCTCTTTCTCTCTCTCTTTATCTCTCTCTCTCTATCTATCTATCTATCTCTCTCTCTCTTTCTCTCTCTCTCTCTCTCTCTCTCTCTCTCTCTCCTTCCTGTTCATGCTACCCCTCCTCCTCTTCTGATGAAGTAATTGGATATTTCAGAAGCACACTTCTTGTGTATCTTAAAAGTTGTATAATAAATGCTTTGCTCACAAATTCAAACTGTTTAAAGAACAAACTTTACATCAAGGAGACTATTTTATTCCAATCAGTAGGGTCTACGGTTACATAATACATGCACACAAATATCCAGGTCAAGTGAAAGCAGATCTTTTTGAAAATATAAGTAGTGTTAAATTAATATCTTTGACTATACCATATCAAAATAAAAGTTATAAGGAAACTAATAAGTTCTAAAATTGAAAACTGCAGCCTATTATTATCTGATTTATTACTGACTGCATAGAAATCGTCTCATCTTAATATTCTTTACCTTGGTCTAATGAAGACGAATAAAAATTAAACGAGAAAAGAAATGAGTAATGAAAAATCTTGAGGCACTTACTTCGACCATGTGACTCAATTTAAATTGAAATTATTAACAAACAAACAAAAAAGAGAAAAGAAAAACTAAAATATTAAGGACAATAGACAACGCCTATTAGGCCGATAATGAAATGCATTTAGCCGAAGTTCCCCCAAATAATGGCGCGCCCTTTGGAGTTTTCCAATTATTGTAAATCGTTAATCATGAAATATAGTGCCGAGAACGAGCAGTCACAAAATCTCTGTTCTGTAGTGAGTAAAACGCGTATTCATGGTCAGCTGCACTGAAAAAAAAAATCATCCATTTTTGACAACTTGACCGCAAAAGGTGTGCTTAGTAAAAGAAGAGACAAAAAAAAATTCTTGGAAAAAAGAATAGGCGGAAAGCGGTTTTTCTTGTTCTTGGTTCGAACTGTAAATAAAACCTTTGCTCTACCAAAAGGTTAAGCAGTAGATCTAGGAGCCGCGGCTGCTAAGCTTGATCCATATAGTTTAGATCGCGGCTGGCCTGGAATCGACCCACCTTGCTCTGGGTGGTATTCTAATGGCATTTGCAAAGATCTGGGTATTTCATCAGCGCTAGAAATCTAGATCGTTTTATTTTGTATAGAGAGAGATTGATAATTGATGGGTCACTCGCTGTAACTCGCTTTACGAAACAGTGTTGATCTTAATGCAGGTCCAAAATACATTGTAATTTTGGACTGCACGTAAAGCTATTATTTCTTTTTTATTTAGGTTTCTTTTTTTGTTTTGTTTCGTTTTTTGGTTTTTTTTTTCCTTTTTTTTTCCTTTATCCACGAAGTAAACAACAAAGACGCACAAATGGGTAATAAAAAGAGAAAGAGAGGGAGCGAGAGCGAAAGAGAGAGAGAGAGAGAGAGAGAGTCGGTGATAGCAGACAGACAGACAGAAGACAAGACAGAGGTAGAGGGTAGAGAGAGAGACAAAGAGAGAGAGAGAGAGAAGTAGAGAGAGAGATAGAGAGAGAGAGAGAGAGAGAGAGAGAGCGAAAGAGACCCAAAAATTTGAACCCACAAATTCAGTAGAATAAAAAAAAAAACAGACACAGTGGCAAAAGACGACAACAACATGGATTTAAAATCATAATTTGTGAGACAATTTTCATTTGATTCTAGCAACAGGAGAAAAGACTAGCCTATATTACAGATATGATTGTTAAAACAACACTGTGATTCTCTAGTGCAAAGTTGAAATTCTGTCCCTTTGACAGTTGAAAAAAAAGATGAAATGAAATATAAGAAAAATTATGTGAGTACGAACGGTGATTGTAGTAGTTATGACGGGTTTTTTTTAATTCCTTTTACTGAGTGCGGAAGGAAGTTTTGAATTAATAAATTAAATATGAAAATAATCCAAGATGGATAGAAAAAAGACAAACCACAAAAAATAAGCTTCAAGGCAGTAACTATAATTACATAGCAATTAGAAAAGATGACGATGCCACAGTGGATATTCTATCTTGGCCTGATATTTAAAAGGTTTGTGTGTGTGTGTGTGTTTGAGTGTGAAAAACATTTAAGGTTTGTGAAAGAAAACAAGCAGATTCCATAGAGAGTGGCAGAAGAGATACAAGAGGATAATGGGGAAGCGGGAAGGAAAGAAGGGGAGAAAGACATGCAGACTGAAAAGGAGAAAGAGAGAGCGCACCACACCTTGGTGGAGAAAGCAAGTAAAAATTAAAAACTTGGCGGTAGGTGCTAATCTATCTGTGCTAAAATCTAACCTTTCTCTGTGGGGTCAAGAGATGTAGTTATGATTCAATTAATGAAAATAACATTATTTACTACCAAATACATAGGGTATGATAGCAAGTAAAAATAATAAACTTGGCGGTAGGTGCTAATCTAGGTGCGTTAAAATCTAACCTTTCTCTGTGGGGTCAAGAGATGTAGTTATGATTCAATTAATAAAAATAATAACTGTATTTACCACCAAATACATAGGGAATGATAGCAAGTAAAAATAATAAACTTGGCGGTAGGTGCTAATCTATCTGTGCTAAAATCTTACCTTTCTCTGTGGGGTCAAGAGATGCAATTATGATTGAATTAATGAAAATAAAATTATTTACTACCAAATACTTAGGGTATGATAGCAAGTAAAAATAATGAACTTGGCGGTAGGTGCTAATCTAGCTGCGTTAAAATCTAACTTTCTGTGAGGGGGCAAGAGATGCAGTTATGATTCAATTAATGAAAATAAAATTATTTACTACCAAATACATAGGGTATGATAGCAAGTAAAAATATTAAACTTGGTGGTAGGTGCTAATCTAGCTGTGTTAAAATCTTACTTTTCTTTATGTGGTCAGGAGATCTAGATCTAGCTATGATTCAATATGAAATTTCTTTACTACTAAATACACAGGGTAAGCCTAAAAGATCTTCAAAAATTACTTATTTAAGTAATATCTGATCCTACACTCGTTTCCCATTTAAAATTAAATGAAAAGTATTGTCCTTTCTCTCGTACATTCTTTTCTTTTTTTTTCTTTTTCAGTCTCAAGATTTCTGATATTAATATCTAGATCTTCATGTAAATAGTCTACAACAAAAATGTGAATAAGATGTAGATAAATATATTAAGTTTTTTTCCCATCTATCTGCCAATATTGAATAGCCACTACTCTACTCCGATGCTAGATCTTGGCCTTGAAGTAAGACCAGAATGAAAAAGTGAAAAAAAAAAAAAAAAAAGAATAAAGCACTCAAAAATGAAACGAAAAAACACCACTTTAATATTTTAATACGCATTTGTCTCTACGACCAACAACCAGTGCATCGCAAAAAAGCAACAAAACAGAACACGCTATAGACTAAAGCTAGATTAGATTAAGTCTGGCCTAACATGCAAGATGAAGATCTAGTCTAGGTTGTTCCAATCTAATTTAAATTTAGCGATTACTTTCTGTCAAGGCACAGATCTATTTCTAGATTTTGGTTGATCCACATATTCTGCCAGCCTAATTCTGCGTCACAACAGGTCTATCACTTCATTTTTAATACGGGTAACACAATCACAATTCATCACATCACATGTACCAGTAAAAAAAACAAAATAGAATCTAGATTCCTAGATCGGATATAGACCTAAAATTTTGATGAGATATCAATCTAACCATTAACTTATCGAATTGATGATCATGAATAAGATTTTAAGTAAATATTTAGGTGTAGATTTTACAATACAAGCACGATAGATAGCAGAGGAAAATTTAGTAAGATCAACACCGTAAAAATTACAAATGGGAAAACTTGAGGCATCAGAATATGCAAATGTCTTAGCCTTAAAGGGAAAAAAAAAAAAGATCCCCCTATAGACATTAAATGGCATCGGGAAGTAGGCTTAACCTTGTGTGTACGCTGCGCTTAGGGTGAAGTGCATTGTTAATATGAACTATAATTAATTTCTTGCTGTTCCACTGAACCGTCTAATTTCATTTATTGAACAAAAAAATGGAAGCCTAAAATAGACACATTTTCATTGACAAAATGGAGAGATGTATTTTGTAATTCACATTCTATATGTTATCTTTATTTCCCCCTTTAGATTAAATTCTAGGCGATAGTTTTTTTTATAACCACAGCTCTTGGTTCAGTGATGATATATTATTCTTTCCCTTCCATCATTCTGTAATTATTTTCACATTGTCAACTGAGATGGTATTTAGATTTACTCCAAGAACAGCGTTTATCACAACTGTAATTAAAAGGAAATCGAAAAAGCTAAATAGGCAGTTAGCCTACAGTGTTTTAGACGCATTGGAGCCTAAAAGTTCGCAAACAAACCACGGGCTGAAAATTCAATTATTAGACGATAAATTGTTTATAATAATCATGTTATTCTTTGCATGCTAATCCTTTGAGCCGTTCTATAAAGAAAAAGTCTTATTAATTCACGCTTTTCAGTTTTAAAAAACCAAAATGGTGTGTAAGTCAACATTATTGACAAAATAAAGGAGTAGATTTATAGCCACAAGGCTAGAGCTCGATCTAGAGGAGATAGGCCTACAGATCTGGAGTCTAGACTCACACACCTGTGATCTGTAAAAGGAATGCATCTACTATTCCCTTCTTTTTATTGCCTTTAATTTCCAAACTTTGTCATAAGGCTATAATAAACGGGTACGCAACTGAGGCTAAATTAGAATTCAAAATGTAATTGAACTAGATCTCCAGCAGGCTAGAGATCTTCTTAAAATTGATTTACATAAAACTACAAGGAAAATTTAGCAACATTAATTCTAAAGTAAAACAAAACGCCGGAAAGGCACAATAGAGGATAATCAATAATTAACATCCTTCTTAGTTTAATCTAATGCTTGTGTCTAGAATCAGCCTCGTGCTGCCGGAATCCTTCTTTAAAGTCATTTTGCCACCTCACCAAATGATGTAATTTAAATCAAATTTCAATAGAGAACAATAAAATTTGGAAGTGACTTTTTTCCCGCACATTCGGAAAAATTGGTCCAATCCTTATTTACGCGACCGCTTTTGGTTTCACCTCGAGTGCATTGGGATGACAGGTCAAGAAAATCCTGATAATTTGGAATCGATATGTAATCACCGTCTGTTGCTTTGTTAAAAGAAAGAGACTATTTCCAGGGCCTTAAAATTTATTGTTCGAAAAACAGGCTTCTTATTAATATCATATGACATGGCGATGTGCATCAATTGAACCAATCAAAGTTTGAATTATAATTTTTTTTCACCATGTAGCAGACTATGATTGGGTTGCATGATCAAGCAATCCAAATCATCAAATCACGGAATGATGTGGAGAAGGCTGATTGGAGCGTTGGATAACAATCAGGTATCTTAATCCTTCATATATTATGCATCTTATTTTTTAACTCAGTTAACTTATGTAGTCTTATGTGTTTTGCTGAGAAGCCTAAAGGCGAAAAGCTTTTGTTTCCACACCGTGTTGTATGTGTGTTGAGTTTGCCTATGTAGCTAACCCTTCTGTTCGGTTTCGAGACCCGCCACCGGCGTCCTGGCCTGGCGGAGGGGCATAAAGCCTGAGATCACCTTGTTGTGGACTGGCAATATACATAAAACTAAACCTGTTCATGTAGCTCGTACATTACAAGGTAGGCTCAATCTCAAGATCATCTCAATCCTTCTCCGCACTTGTGAGACATGGACTTTTAGAGATGAGCTAGGAAAAAAAAAAAACGTACAAGCTATAGAAATGAGATGCTTTAAAAAAACTTTTTGGCGCCTTCTCTAGAGACCATGTTACAGTTGGGGCATGCCATTGGGCTCTATGAAAATTGCGTTACCGCTGTGAAACAAACGAAAATTGAGATCAGCAAGATCAAAAGGACTTTCGAGGATGACTGTTTAAGGAATGGTAGGAGGAAAGAGAGGGAGAGGCAGACAGAAAAGAGATGGGGAAAGTAACATAACGGCATTGACAGATCTGAAGTTGGTTGAAGCCCTTTGGAAGACCATCGATAAAGAAGAGTGGTGAAAAGAAGTCGCCCGATCATAATTGGCGCCCTAAAAATCATCTTTACTCAGGAATGAGTGAAGAGCCAGCAAGTGATGAGTTGTCTGAACATATTTCCGAAAACTTGTTGAAGATCTTTTTTTCAATAAAAGATAAATAATGATATTCTTAAGAATTAAATAAACACTAAACCGTCCAGCTTTCTCAGCTGAATGTAAAAATTAGGTGTAAAACCTTCCTCGCTAGCTCAAAACTAATTAGCTCTCTGGCCATCCTCAAATTTTTCACCAGCAGACCTAGAGATCAATGATAAAGTGATAATTTTTCTTTGTGTGTGTGTGTGTGTATGTGTGTGTGTGCTCGTATGTTTGAGTGAGAATTATTTTGTAAGAATTTAGGTTTTGAAATTTAAGTCGGTGCGCTTACAAAACATAAACTAACTGAAAAAAAAAAGATCTCAGCTATGCCTTTGTTAAACTCAAAGCAACACTTGCGTGTACCAAGCCAAGATTGAAGACTTGCACTTAAAGCAAACTTCTACAAAGAAATAATGCGGTATCCAAGCAACATAACTCTAACATTCCCTCTATCTCGAACCCGTATAAGAGTGGTCAGTTCTGGTCAACGACACTGTGCCCAAGATTGACCACTGTGAGAGCATCAGATTTAATTACAGATCTGAGAACCACCAGGCAGACTAGGTTTCCAGAAACTTCCGGTTCCATTAAAGACAAGGAGTTCGCTCCCCCTACGATGTCTGTTTGGTTCAGATCCGTTTAATGGGCGAACGCTTAAAAGATGGTTTACCGCGATCTAGCGATGTCAATGACCTACAAACGATGTGCTGATCAGAAGGATCTTACAGTAAAGACAGAAAGAGAATAGATGAACATAAACGAAGAACGGCCATGTCGAATATATATCTTTTCTTTTTACTCCTGCAACTGCAATAAAATTAAAGAGTTTTTTATGGTGGAAAGGTTCTCCAGGGGGGGGGGGTATAATTTTATTTCAATTCAATTTAAATCTTAGTTATTCAAACAGTTCTATCGATCTAATGTCAACTGACGGTCAAGATTTTTTTTCCTTTCAAGGATCCATTAATTGTCTGAATAAATATTTCACAAAATGGCTGCTGTAGATTATTTTGCAACCCAACGCTGGTGATAAGATTCGAACACGCAACTGAAGTTGGTCTCTGTATATTTCAGGGCGATTAGTTAAACCTATTAAGCGCTGCCAACGTCGCAAAAGCTGTAGTCATTTTTAAGTGAAAGCAGTCGTTTGAATTAGATGTGACATAAAAAGTACAAGAGAGATTTATTGTAAAAGCCTTTGATTCAAAGCTTTCAAAAAGAGGCGACACATTGAAAATAAAAAAAAACGGTTTCACATTAAATTTTCAAAAAAGCAAAAATCGTTTGGAAAGGAAAGCTGACAACATTAATATTTGAACCCGGAGTATGCGAAGCATCATCCAAACTCTCAATCTACCTCTCGAGAGAACAAATCGATTTTGTCCCCAGTCAAATCCCAATATTATACATCCTCCAGGAATCTCCTTGACTAATATTGCCATCTAGACTTTCTACATCTCGTCTATCCAGATTGTTCAAATTCTAAAGCCTTAAGATCAGTTCTGGTTGATCTCTATAAAGATGAATGAGGTTGCCAGAGGGCATAATGGATATCGTGATAGAAATCACTTCATATTAAAAGAAGCCGGTATTATAAACAAAATTAAATACTTAAATGTTAGAATGAATTCCTTTTACTGTCGGCGTAATGATGATTATACCTTAGGAAGATTATGCTCATGATGAGGATGTCGAAATGAACGATGCGTGCCTTAAAAACTGTCTTTAACAGTAACTGCTCATCATTAACATAAATATGATTTTAGCATTAATACTCTCACATACTATTGTGGGTATACACATAGATGATGTTTTTGAATATTGGCGGTTACGTTTTCCCCCACTACTCCAATTGTTATAAAATGTTGTCAATTGCGTTTCTGCATTCTCTCATCCGAAGCGCCTGGAACAGACATCAACAATCACAGTCATCCACTACACTCTGTCGTCCGCAGTCATTTAATAAACTTTGTCTTCTGTCCGTCAGATCAGCTGTACGGGTTTCATTTCGGGATAAGCGCTGCCAAGCAGGGACATCTATGACATGCAAGATTATCCGATCCCTTTACTTTTTTTTATTAATGTTGCTGCATTCATGAAATGCTTTTCTTGTGTATGGTTATATATTTTAACTTGTTTCTTTTTTATGATTGTGATCAACTGACTTTTTGTTCTGGCCATATCAAGAATTTTGGCATTCGGTTTTCTTTCTATCCAATTTCTTTTGATATCTGATCGTGAACATTCCGAATTTCTGCTGTCTCTAACCTCAAAGGTCTCTAAAAATTGTCCAGCAATTCTCCCATATAATCAAATGGATGAAACGTAGTATTTAATTAATTCAAGTCGTAATTCAGACCGAAATTCCTCTTACCGGTACTAATACAGTGTATTGCTTTAAAAAAATTCTAAAACATTATGCTTGAAAGAAACAAATGCTTTCAGCTGCTCTGCATTACCTTGGAGATGATAGAATTTGTTTTTAAAGAGAAAAGAATATATGAGATTATGATCGTAATTTTCATTGGTTTCAATTGGTGATCATACTAAGCAAGAGGAAACTTCTAATAGAATCTTACCATAGTAGAAATTATCGCACCAACTATTTTGAAACTGATAAAAAAATATTCATTTCTATATAATAATAATAATAATAATAATAATAATAATAATAATAATAATAATAATAATAATAATAATAATAATAATAATATTAATAAAAATATGAATAAAATAACTAAAAAAAATTAGGCAGACAGAGAAAAAGGGAGAGAGAGAGAGAGAGAGAGAGAGGGAGAGAGAGAGAGAGAGAGAGAGTTACACATACATAGGTGGGTGAGAATGGCAAAGAATAGGCAGAGAAAGATAGACGGAAAAAGAGAGGGAAAGATAAGAGAGAGAAAGACAGAGAAAAAGAGATGAGAGAGAGAGAGATAGACAGAGAAAGAGAGGGAGATGAGAGAGAGAGACAGAGAGCAGACAAGCGTAGAGAGAAATAGTGATAAAGAAAGAGAGAGAAGAGAGAGAGTGTGTGTGTGAGTGAGAGAGAGAGAGAGAGAAAGAGAGAAGAAGAACAGTGATAAAGAGTAATTAGAAATAATGTCCTCTACGTTAAACTTATAGGGCCAAAAAACAACAGCTTCATTTTTAAGTGAAACATAGATAAGGAGAATTACAAGTACAAGAAACTGCGATTGTCCGGCATAAAACGACTAATTACCAGATGATCTCAGGGTTCTACCTCCCTCAGGCAGGGCGGGGTTTTAGGTGTAGCCTACTCAGAAACCAGCTAAAATAATTATTAGATTAAACAACTCGCACAAAGTTCAGGACGAGTTTTCTGATCTCATAGGCAGCACAGCTACACCTATTTTATAAAAGTGATTCTTAGGTGGCGAATTTGCCATGATATCTGCAAGTTTTCCAGCGCTGATGCTAGTTCAGAGCTCGCCACCGATACTGATCCCTGCCCTGACAAGGGCTCTTATTTCTGAGATCTCTACAATTATAGCCATAAAATGTAGATAATAAATTGTTTGACACATTTTTGTAAAGTATAGAAAAAACAAGTATATTTAATTATTATTATTACGAATAATATAATCTCTACAAAGCAACAACAATTCTCAGTGTTAGGGATGGTTTCTAATTTTCTTATTTCACTTGGCATTTTTTTCTTTTTTTCTTTTTTCGCAACTCTTTTCTTCCCTCCATGGAAAAGAAAAAGAAAAAAAAAAAAAAGAGAGAAATGTTTGTTATTTTTCTCCCTTAAATAAAACGGTTTGGTCTGCGTGGTATTGATTTTAGTTCGTTAGTCCCGGAAGTAAAAAGCTACAAATGGAATCAAAGAGATCCTTAACTACCTTCGAAAGAAAAAAAAATTAGCCTTAGCAGAAAAACGGGCGTGGGGGGTGGGGGGTGGGGGAAAGGAAGGGGGGATTGGGGAGGTTGAGCGTGGCGGCCACTGACGTGCTTGCTTTGACGAAAGAACTACATTGATTTAGCATCTCAAGTAAATAAGGATTGTTAATTTGAGGAAGCCAGATTTGTAGGCTTATAGATGTTACAAAGCGATACTTTTGGTTATACGAGCAGCCAAAATTGTTCTCAGCGAAGTACTTTTATGATAAAGGTCACTACGTCACAGAGAGAAGTTGTAGAAATGGTATTCTATTCTCCTCCGTTCGTCATGAGCCATTTAGTCGGTTAGCAATGTCACCCTGAAAATCGGTTAACTTTAACCATTGCAAGTTCGGTCTCTACACCAGAGCCCAGCTCGATCGAGCAAAAAAAAATCTTAAGAATGCCTGGATAGGTACGGGTCCTTGATACATACATGCACACACACACACACACACACACACACACACACATTCACTGAACTTTCGAAATTGAAAAATGTTCGGTCTTGCGTTCCGAATGCGAAAATGTACATTTCATGAATTTTACAACAGCTGATCAGTATTGAATAGCATTTTATGAAGACAAACAAAACTGAAAAAAAAGACATTTGAGAAAGTTCTTCTAACATCATTATTGAGAAACCCTACAATTCATTCACTTTCCCTAGGTTAAATACGTAATATACCGGTCAAATATTTAATAGAGTTTCTCTAGCCTATTTTCCCTTTGTGTTTTGCCCTCTTCATTAAAACTTTTATGCCATACAAACAAAATTGTAATCAAAGTAATAGGTACATAGTTTGGAGAAAATTTCTCTCTCACTCTTCCTCTCTCTTTCTTTCTCTCTCTCTCTCTCTCTCTCTCTCTCTCTCTCTCTCTCTCTCTCCAATCTTTCTTTTTTAACCCCTTAGCCTTTGCTGTATTTTTTTTTACTACTCTTGTCAATTATGACACAAATTCAGAGTCGCTCAAAATCAAATTATCAGTGGATAAATTATAACTTTTGAATTCCCTCCCCCTTCCCTCCTCTTCTATCTTCATTTTTTCTTTCAATCAGAAAAAATCTGGTTTCTTTCACGTCATCCCACCAATATTCTCGACAAGGAAACCTTAACTGCGGGATCACATTGTAGAAATAGCACAAGATAATATGGCCAGAATAAATCAGCCTATCTTTAAAAGTCTGCTCTGAATTGCTAGGCTGATATCTTAATTAATCGTCTTTGAGACCAGTCCTTAAGGACCACAGTTTAAATCCTTAATATATTAGATGCTGCATTTTTAAGCCCTATAATGGTGTAAATAAATAATCTTAAGGAATCTTGATGGTATTTCAGGTTTAAAAATAAATGGAGAGAATCTTAATAATCTCAGGTATGCAGATGATACAATTTTAATAGCAGAATCCGGCGAACAACTCCAAAAACTTCTAGATAATGTAGTTTTAGAGAGCGAAAGAATGGGCCTCTCTTTGAATGTAAAGAAAACGGAATGTATGGTCATCTAAAAGAAATCCTCTAACCCCAAGTGCAATCTCGTGAGCAAAGGCGAAAAAATCAAACAAGTTACAAAATTCAAATAGCTAGGTTACCTAATAACATCAGATGGCAGATGCACAAGTGAAATAAATAAAAAAAAATAGCCATGGCCAAAGATACATTCCAAAAAATGAAACCAATACTGGCAAATAGAAACATAAGTATGAACACCAAAATAAAGGTAATTAAAACATGTATGGTCAGTACTTTTGTA
>BLXT01005709.1:184518-204689 GCA_019648995.1 Plakobranchus ocellatus
GGGAGGTGCAGCAACTTGACCATGTGGACAAATCAATGGATGTGGTGAAAATTATAGCGCTCCGATATCATATCCACAAATCATTTCCATTGTAAAAGTGAAAAATGTTTTTATATGTTCTTGCCAATTAACTGTATTTTTAATTGAAGAACAATAACGTTTGTAAAAAGCGTGCGAGTGATGTTTCACAATATTATTTTAATATTTTTGTACGTGGGGGGGGGGGNNNNGTGTCTAAAAATTGATCAAAATGTGTCCACATGGTTTGGTTTGTGAACGGCCCCTTCTACATGAAAGCTTTTTAAGCCGTCTCTTCCCTCACTGTATGTAAATCGGTCAACCTTATGTAGACAGATGAATCTCACTCTGTGTTTTTGAAAGCCTTTTAAATGTAAAAAAAAAAAAAATGCTTATCTCAGACTTCTTTGCCATTAAGAACCTGCACCAAAAATCAGCCACTGTTTATTTCAGAACAGGCTTGCTAAAGCGTATGCCACAGGTCCCAGTGGGTAGCGGAAACTACGATAAGGTAGGACACCCGGGAATCAAAAGGATTTAATCGCGATCATTGCATAATGGAAATAAATATTACATACTGAACTAGGAAAAGAGAAGTGACAAATACCTATTATGCAGACAGAAAGAAGCGAGTGCAGAATTGGTGAAAGAGATAATATTATAACGACTACGAGATCGATAAATAGATACATAAATGCATGGACAAAGGGACAGAGAGAGAGTTTTTTTTTGTTTTTGTTTTCTTTTTTTTTTTGGGGGGGGTGGGATTAAAAAAAATAATTACAAGCCTACAAGTGGAAAACAAAAAAGGAAGGAAAAAAAAGAGCGAAAAACAGAAAAAAGACAAAGGGCTAATGTCAGGTTTCTTGCACAAAAGAAAAAAAATCACTGTTGCGGAGTGCTCATAAAAATATAACATAAAGAAACTTGCTGTCATAATATTACAGTTTCTAGCCTACAACTTGCATGCTCATTATCATTACAACAAAGAAAAAAAAAACAAGTAGAGGATGGCAGAAGAGAAATGGGAAAAAAAAATTTTTACATGACTTTTTATTTTTTGTCACACAATGTATTATGAAAAAAAAGAGAAAGCTAGAGAAACACTGAGAGAGAAAGAAATGGGAGAACAGGACAACAGGATTATTTAGGAGAGCTAATGAGATTATCGGTCTGTGTGTGTGTGTGTGTGTGTGTGTGTGTGTGTTCCATTGGTGATGGGTTTACACCACGAGCGCGTGAAATAATGGATTTCAAATAATGGCTTGGCTGAGGTTCAGTGTCGATCTTGTCACCAAACCCTTGAAACATTAGAGCTATACAAGGTGGCCTATTTCTTCAAATCAAATCAAACTTAAGACCCGGAGGAAGCAAGGAGATGTAGTTATTAGACCATAGAGACCTCTGTAAGAAAGAAAGAACCCAAATGACCCAGTGTTGAATAAGTTCACTGTTGGATTCTAAATTTTGGAATTCTCAAGGGAAAGATTAAACAGTATTAGTAGATCTACAACTTTTGAGACCCTTTTAGAATCCACATCAACAGCTTGTAAATATTTATTTGCTTGGTTATCATCTCATCTCTGAAACGGGGGCGTCGGTGGCAAAGTGGCTAGCGAGTCCGCTCTGAGGTCTACAGGGAACCTTCTGTCCCGGCTCGAGCCCAGCCACCGGCACTGTGGCCTAACGGAGGGCCTGAAAGTCTGAGATCACAGCTTGTTTTGGACTGGCTATGTAAAAAAAAAAATAAATAAACCATCCCTTAAACATCTCTTAAGGTCAAAATATGCCAGGTTATTAATCTTTAGAAGTCCAGTCACTCTTATCTGATACCGTAGAGGTTTTCTTTGTCCTTATATTCTCTGCTCATGCCACACAGTTTTTAGCCGTTTCTCTGAAATTCGCAGCAACCTTTTCATCGCGGGTTCAAACCCGTAACCTGCGACCAGCCTAGCACGAGAAAAGTACGAGATCATTTGATCATAATATGATACGATACGATACGATGCCATACGATATCAACAAACTTCATTCTTTTGAGCCTTGAATTTAGAAGGGTGAAGTTGAAACCTGGTTCATCTGATATAGAAACAGATGTATTTCATTTTTTTTTCTCTACATAGAAAGGTCTTCTTGATTTTTAGGGACTTCAGGATGAGCAGTTTGGAAATCAAGCGATGAGGTGAGGCGTAGAGTGATACACTATGGGAGATTTCAGATTCCAATACCTCTCTCGGTGGCTGAAAGGCTGGTAGCGAATCCAGTTTTGAGGGAATTAATGAGTAGGCTTTACTTTTTTTTTTTTTTTGTTCACAACGAACCAAAAAATTGTGACACTTCAAATACTTAACGGTTTACTTAACATTATGCATAAAATAATGTCTTTATTCGTGTCAAATTATAAATTAGTTTAACATTGAATGAAAAAAAAAACTCATAATGCAAAAAAAATACATCTGTCGAGACCGGCGCATGTATGTTTTAAATATTTGTATGGGTGAAGGAAGTTGTTTGAAAACTGTAGCCTACACGTCAATTACTCCCGTGCATTGAAATTCGAAAATTGCACTGCTACAAAAACGTCGGTTTGGTCACTTTGTTGAAGTTTAAGAAAAAAAAAATGTCGCAAATTGCGCACCTCCCAAAAAAAAAAAACAAAAGCGCAACATGATAAAGTTATCAAATAACTTAACCCTGAAGTTGTGGGTGGATCATGGAGTAAAAATTGATACAACATCGACAGCATCTTGACCTCAGTTCAGTGTCCTAGTTAAGACTTGTTAAAGTAGGTCGAGGCATCTTATGTCTGGCTTAGTCTGCCGTTCCATATGATGGACGCGCGTTTGGTTCATTTATCCAGCACTGACATAAAAAAGAGAGGCCGTATGAGGAGAGATGGAAAGGAAATTTTTACGGTTTCACATGGGAATTAGATCGGATCTTGACGGCTAGGGCCTAATAAGAGCAAAGCGAAATCATTAAGAAGGGATTTGATAACAGTTCTGTGTGTGATTGTGTGTATGTGAGACAGTGAACGTTCATTAGATCAAAAACCTTACCTGCCTCGACGGACCATGGAGCTTAGCCGTCGGTGCAGTGCACACTATATCATTATTTCTTGCTTCTCTTTTCAATACTTTTTTTTTTTAATTAGTTTTATCTCTGCACCATTTATATTTAATTGTTTATACATGTTCGCGGGTGCTATAGATTACTGCCGTAAGTGTCATTTTTTTGGCGAAAAGCGTTTTATTGCATATTTGAATCCGCCATCTCCTCCCACGCATTTCCAGCTGGGTCCTGCTCTCCTAAGTATTCAAATGAAGCTGTAATTTAGGTTTGAAAAAAAATCGTATGTACCCAAGCACAAAGTAGATTTTGATTACCATGGTAAGAGCACTTGCAATTGGGGGTTATTTCAAAACAGTTATTGATTACTGCCGTATGGTTATTTACCGCTTTATTAAATTGAACTTAGTTCCACGTATTCAAAAAAATAGTTGAATACTGCCGTAAGTACGCACTTAGACTGTAATCCTTGACCGTTAGAGTTCATACGAACGTGGAGAATATATTCTTTTAATAGCACTTTACGGTGTCATTACCCATAATGACTATGCAGATGGCTTTAGCGCTCATAGTTTCATAACGCAATTTTTTAAATTTGAACATCATATTTGTTATTAAAATAGGCATAGATTTATTATGCTACACCCACAGATTATTGGTGACCAGTTTACTCATCTCTTTTGAATGAAAAGTGCCGATACCAAAAGTATCAGGCTTGATCAGATTACAAGGGTGAACTGTAGAAAAACATTTATTAATAGTATGATTTAATCTAGTTACAATGTTATTAGTACTATAAAAAGGGAACTTGCGTATCTTTTGAAGAAATCTAAGAGATTATTGGCAAGTACTCGGTCCCTCACATAGGCATCTGTACTAATATTGTAATAAAGAGAGACAAAAACGTATTCATTCTTGTTTCTACTTATAAGACATGAGTGGACAAGTGTCTGCATACAGCAACACAACACTGGCAATTCGCTCTCCAAACATGATTGCGTCTTTATGAGGATTCTTGCGGACTGACTGAAATTAGCTGATCAGTATGAGTCCACCTCTATTAATGTAATGATCCATAAGGCACCTTCATCGGCAAATCTTGAAATGAGAAGCTGACACCGTCCACCTGGTTCAGTATGTTGCATGAAGAGTCAGATAAATTAAACTCGTATATGTCTCTGGACATCCCATTGTGTGGCACTGAGTGTCTTCAAAGTCAGGGGAATGGTAGCGTAGGGGATATGATTGGCGCCTGAACGCAATGAACCAATTTAGCCCTGAAGGGCTGGCCAATTTGAAAGAGGCGCTTGAACGACGAATCATATAAAAATAATTTTGTAAGATCTCATCTCATAATCAGAAAACGTAGAATGTGTGATCTACATTCTCCCTTTGGCAAAAAAAAAAAAACCAAAAAAAAAAAAAAACAAGTAACTTTAGGACCAGCTTGTGAATATAGCATTCTCCACCAGATTACTCAGAGCTCTCTCTTGGACGATGCTACTCCAACACCTCTGGAGTAGCATCGTCCAAGAGAGAGCTCTGAGTAATCTGGTAACAACTGATAGTAATAAAGAGCCAGAGAACTTATCATTCTCACATCCATCTATGCGCAGTCATAGTTTTCTAAAGAAAACAATTCTTCAAGCATGTTGCCTTCAGCTTCCAGAGACACCACGCATGAGCAACAGCAGCAGCACCAGTCAAACACTTGAGTATTCAAAGTTATCAAACGCCAGGAGAATCTTGATCATGATTATTAAACTAGAAAAAAAGGTAGATCATTTAAAGACAGGGAGTATTTGAAAAGTCTGCATAAGTGAACCTCTATGTTTTACACATCTTGAGAAAACAGACGAGTATGAAAAAGATTGAACCTGACATGAGAGAAAATCATAATGTCCACCCTAACGAGAGGTAAGTGAAAAAATAACGTAATAAACGTATGGAGAGCCATTGCTGACTCAAAGGAACCCAAGGTTTTATGCAAATATTAGATCTATGCTTGCATACAGAACTTATTTTGCACCTTATATACGTGTGACAATTGTTTACTGTGGATTGAGTCTAGATCTAGACTTGGAATGGCTGATGTTGTGGTTTGGCTTTATTTACTTGTAATGTTTGGTCAAATTTTGAGTAGGCCTAGGTTAGATTTATTTATTTCACCAGTGCTTTTATTATTTTGGCTTTGTTTACCTCTTAGAGCTAGAGATTTCCAGAAGGTCGAACATGGTGAGAACATTGTTTACAGGAAGTTGTTAGATCGTATCCTTGTGACACGATTGACGTGTTATGCTTATGTATAAAGGGAGGGAAAAGAGGGGGGGGGGGGNNGGGGGGGGGGGGGGTATCAATGAGTCAGTATTTGTAGCTAATCTTGACTACAAAAGTGTACATTTTGCCCTTTTCTAGATTGAGTTGTTTGTTTAATATTGACCAAATAAGCTTATGCGTTGCATAACTAGTGTTTTCTTAAAACTGTAGGCGGTAGATATAAAAGAGAGCGCTGTGTGATTGTTGGGAGAGTTTACAGAGGTACTGAGGGATAAAACGCAGATGTTAGAGAGCTTGTCGGTCTAAGTAATTAAGGAACTTTAATTGCTATTTTGAAATTGTTCTTGATTAAATATTAATCAATTTTTTGTTAAATTTTTGGCAAGATTTGAGTGGTTTCTGACCCATTTAGTCTACTTAAAAGAATTTATTGTCACAGGCAATGTAAAATTAGATTTATAACTAAAGAGCACCAAGTCATTTGTAACAATACGCAAGAAAGAAATCATCAAAATATTGTTGCCAACTGAATCTTTTATTCTTAGTTTAATCCACATTATCTCAAATGATCTAAGGATCGATACGAATTTCCTGCTGCTTTTGGGAATGAGGATAATCAAAGTTGTCTGAATCATTTACGATCACTTGCACAAGATTGAAGATATTGCACTTCCCTGACCAAATAGATCGCAGAAATAGCTGAAGCGTCCTGAAATATCTGGTAAAAAAAAGTCAAAAGCTGTATCGAAGAGGACTACGACACCATCATAAATAGCAAGGACAGCAGTGAAAAGGATGTATCTTGCTCACCGCCTACAATCTTGCAAAAATATTTAAAGACAAGAGACAAATTACTTCTACTAATGGATATAAGTGCATGGCTAGTATGTAGGAGTCAAATTAGATGTGTTATCTCTAACAGAGAAAATGAAAAAGCGGGTTTCCTTTATTCTGAAGCCTGCAAATGACAAAATCGAAATCAGCATACAAAAGCATTGATTTGGGTAATTTGCAACAAATTTGATTTAACGGAAATGAAACGTTCTTTCTGTATCAGTGAAAAAGACGTGGATGAATTTCATTCTAATGTAAAATAAGCTTGTAAAGAAGCAGATAAATCCATGACACTCTAACTATACGCATTCATATCCATTAAAGCAAAAACCTCCTCGTAATGATGTACATGAGTTTTATTAAAAAAGACTTCAATATATTCAAAAGATACTAAACTAATAAAACGTTATGATTACGAATAGCAAATGATAAAAAAGTTCACTACTTCATACTCAAAAGGATCAGAATAGAAACACAGCCATGTAAGTTCAGGCACACATGTGCTTATATATTCTGAGAACAGTGAATCTGGTGATCGATGGCTCCAACAAAATTTCTAGATGAGCCAAAGCTATAGAGACCTTTTTTCTTCCTTGAACAATAATTTGTACACACATGCGTGGAAATCGGTATATATCTTTTCACATAATTACACATAGTCACATCAATAGAATGGGAAGGCCAAAAATACTGAAAATTAGGAAAAGAAAAGAACGAGAAGGGAGATAAGGAAATGCAAAAGAGATTAGAACGATAGATGATGATAAAGAAAACTGAGAAATAAAGCGAAGACAAAGAGCCGGAATGAACGGGGGAAGATAGAAAAGCGGAAAGACTGAGAGAGGCAAAGATAAAGAAGGAGAAACAAAGAGGGAGAAGAAACAGAGAGAGAGAGGGAGAGAGAAAGAGAGAGAAGAAACAGAGAGAGAGAGACAGAGAGAGAGAGAGAGAGAGAGACAGACAGAATCACGGAGAGGCAGAGGCTAGCAGACATAGAGGTTTGCTTAACATGTTCTTTTTTATTGGTTAGGTTTCCAATGACGCCAATTTCCTGATTTCCATGAATGCATTACTCGAATGACATACCACTTGTGCTCTCTTTTTTGCATAGCAAGAAACTAGCTACAAGTACAAAGTCGATCGGTATAAACGATACTGTATTAATAAAAAGAAACATTACGATAGTTTTTAGGAGTTTGAAAAATGCGCTTTTTTGTGTTTGTAAAGTTCTTTATTAACTATCTGGCATTGGAACATTTAAATATCGATCAAATTTCAAGCCAAACTCAGATATCCCTACCTCCACCCCGAACCTCGAAAAACAATATATAAAAAAAAAAGAGAAAAAACAAACAGGCGAGGACGCAAAATGCCGAACTAAAAATGGTTATCTTTGGTATTAAATTTTGCTACCTTGTGCCGTAAGTGCTCAACAGCTATGTATCTATATTTTTGGCACTTGGTGTAAATCGTTTTTAAAACAGCCGTAAGTGCCCTTACAGCTCTAATCAATGACGAGTGTTCGATAAATGCGATCGCTATACCATTCTGAGCTTAGTAAAGTCGAAAATTGTATCATGGTTATGCCTCAGCTATACTAATAACCCCAAAGCGGGGGTTCTGTGCTGTGTGGCAATCAGAGAGATCTTTCTTTCTTTTAAAAGGGGAGTTCTTGCTTATTGAATACATGTGTGAAATGTTACTGTTAATGTTTGTTCTTGCCGGCCATAGGCTTACTGAGAATGAGACAAATAAATGGGATATGCACAATATTCGGAAGACCAAAAAAAAAATACTTTACACTAGCACATCGTATACATCATGCACCTCTAGATCCTTGTTCCTTTCGAATTGAATGCTCTTGAACGAGAGTCTCAGTTCTATTTCTAACCTCTTTTCTCTACCTCGCATGTTTTAAAATGGTTTCACGCAAGTGAAAGAAAAATAAGATTTATAATGTACCGGGTACAGGAAAGAGTAAAAAAAGACAGAACCAAGACAGAAAGTGCAGGGTAACATTGAAGGCTGGCAAAATTAAGAGATTTATAACTGCCTCCCCACCATTTATTTTTTTTTTCTTCTGAATAACACATACCCAAAAAGATAGTAACCTACAGAAATGGAATGTGGGCGGTATAGTATATCAATGAATGTACATAAATATTGATAATGGCAAATGTTTTGTTGACCAACTTCTGAAAATATTTATGTACCGCATATGCTTCTTTGAAAGCTATTGGACAATTAATTTAATTTAAATTATACAGCTGTGTTTTACAGTTCTTTTCATAACTATTAGGGGAGCGGTAGCTCATCTAGCAGGACAGTTGGCTACCAAGTAAGAGGTCTGAGGTTCGTATCCCAATCAGGGCCAAGCAAATTTTTCATTGCTCCTTTGTGTCCACCCAGCACTAAATGGGTAGCTAGATCTCATAACACCCGGCGAAATTAAAGGCGGCAAGGAAATCCATGGCAAACTACCTCATAAAGCGTATGCCAAGAACAATCAGGACCCTACTCCTGGTTCCCCGATGCTTGGACTAGGCGTGGGACCCACTTTACTTTTTTTTTTTTCATAACTATTATAATTTATATTAATTTAATATCATGGAAATCTGCTCTGACTCTGAGGAATGGGTTCTGGGAAGTTTTTTGAAGTGAGTAAAGAAATGTTCAATGAAGTCATGGTGTTGCAAAAAATCACATTTGGAGGAATTTTTTATTTTCATTCTGTGGAGGAGAGTCTTTGCTTGGTAAATATTACCGGAGCTTTTAAAATGAAGGAATCTGAGCTATTTTTATTCTCCACTAAATTTATACATACTGGAAGAGAAAGAAAGCAAATTTTCAATGTCATATTATAATTGCAAAGTTATGCCCCACGGATCGTAGGGTTTTTGACTCAGAGATATGCAAACTTTCTTGTTTTCCTCATTTTTATATATTTAAACCTTTTTACCTGCTAATCTAATTTCACTCAATGTATTAAACCTCTAACTATCAAAATAGATGTGCAATTCATTGATATTAAATGATCACTTTATTTATCACATGACCACTCACTACCTGAAAATATTTCATCAAAACACATGAGATTGAGAATGAGAATATCGTGACTGAAGGTGGTCCCAAGGCCCCAAATTTCTTCTTTTCTTTTTTTTAAACTCAAATTTGCACCTATGTTTTGGTTCGCGGGGTTTTCCTTGCCAAAAGGTGGTGAATGAAAAGAAACCTTCAGAGAGCAGAAAATTTTATTTTAACAAATTGCATGCTGAATCAAACATCATGCAAAAGTTTCTAAAAGTAAAAGGAGAAAATCACATGCACAAAAAAATCCAAACCCTCTGTCACAGAAACACCTTGATTTGAATGGCGACAATTCACAAAATTTTAATTACCACAGAAACGAAAAATAAAAAACATCAGTCTTTTACAATTTATTTTATTGACGTCAGTCTTTGAATAATATTAAACATGAGAAGAGAGAGAAGCTCCTGGTGTGGCCATCTACACAAATAAGTACACATATGTAACATGGCAAAACAGGCATATACCCTCTTTATAGTTTATGATTGCAATTCATATTGTTTCTTCAATCTTCATCTCATTCATTCATTCTAAATAGAGTAATGAAACTGACATTTAAACATGAATATCATACATTTCATAATCATTTTCATAGGAAAAAAACAAAACTGACCTCACACTTTAGTTGCAGTTTACATAGTTCCCAGGAAAAAAATGACTTTTAAATAAACATCACTCTGCAATTTCATACATATGGTGAGGTGCCTAGCTCTTTAATTGAGTTTAGACATTATATACAGATAATGCGAACTTATTCATATGTTACCTTTGTCGCTATTCAATCACCTTCTTGGTAGAGATATTTTTGGGGAGGATTAAAAAGGATGTGCCTAGCTCTTTAATTGGGTTTAGACATTATATACAGATAATGCAAGCTTAATTATATGTTACCTTTGTCGCTATTCAATCACCTTCTTGGCAAAGATATTTTTGGAGAGGATTACAAAGGATCAAAAACATTTTTGCCTGTCAAAATAAACAGTGATAATAACTGATATAAACCAACCTTACTAGAAATTTGGTGAAAAAGTTTAGTATTGGATACAAATTTACTTAGCGCTTTCCAGGAGCTTTTTCCTTCACACTATATACATCTAATATAATATAATATCTGGACTCTATGCATCTTTACTTATCAAAGATTTTTTTTAATTTCTGAGTATCAAACAAATTAATCAAAATTTAGCCATCATTTTGAAAAGACATGGTCACTTTGCAGCAGGCTATATCAATAATCTCATCTACACTCAAAGGAAATGATTATCGATCTCACTTAGAGACTGGATAATATTTAACAAAAGTTTTGACAAAACTGTGCTCAAAATAAATTTTCAGCCACAAATACCCTGGTTGCAGCAAGTGGATGAAATGCCTTACAACAACTTTAATCGTTTAAATAGCTTTGCCCTAAAGCATTCTGAAGAAGGAAAGTTTTACTTTCATTACCTCTTCTCGAAACTGGTGGTTGTAAAGCTAAACTTACTTTGGCTGCTTGTAAGACAAACGATCTTATGAAAAATGTAATACATGTAATTAATTTCTCAATAATGATTTCCAATGTCTTTTATGAGAAAGGAAGTTGTGAAGGAAAGAAAGTAGCATTATGAGGGGGGAAAAAGGCTAACAGAACTTAGAGAGAGACAAAGCAAGAACAAAAAAGAGAGAGCAAAAAGGTTGAAAGAGATGGAGATTCGATTTAAACTTACTTTTTGTGTTACTGCTACATTTAGAGCAATTTTTTTTTTTTTGCTGCACAAAACCATATTGTAGCAAGTGGAAATATAGCATGCTATATTTATGTTTACTTCCTTCGTGGATTTTTGAAAATTTTTGTACGATCTCAATGCTAAATAAAAAAAAAAAGGGTGGGGGCGATGAGAAAGAATATCATTTACAAAATGCAAGTTGAAACCATTGTAATTTGTTTGCTACGTGATCCAAAAAAGTCGACAGGCACGGAAATTAAAGTTAAAAACAAAGAAATAAGCAGAGGACAAAAAAGCTAAATACTTCAATCTGCTCCAAACTTTTTATCACCATGGTTCTTTCAAAATAATTTCATACACAAGCAGTACTTGACAGGACTAAATTTAAAATAATTTAACAATCACAAATACATGTATTTTTGCTCCCCCTCCCTACCATACATTCAGATAAACAAGATTCTCTCAGTACTTAATTCTTTTCACAAATATTGCTTATGGAGACAAATGTGATGGCCTATTCTTCTAATAGTCTGAGCAGAGTTATCACAAGTGAAATTACAGATATGTGAGACAAATGTTATATACCTTGCACCATTTTCCAAAAACAGGTTGACAAATACTAAACTAGTGAATAAATTTTCCAAAAAAATACAGCAGTCTTTTCATTGCAAGTCTGTCCACACAATAATCCTTACAATCACAAGTATGACAGCTGACAATGATCAATGTTACTCAAAATAGTTACACTTAAAACAGCAATCACATTAATTAACTGGGGGGACGGAAGGAAAGGCCTCCGACTTCCAGGCTTTACTTACTCTTAAGTATCACCTAAAAATTTTTTTAAAAGGCTCATTTTATGGTATGGATATCAATTTTTGTGAATATCAAGATGGCAGCGATTCCTTTATACGATTTCAATTACTTGCAAGTGGGACCTGATCCCAACTAGTTTCTTCAATTTTTATTTACTTTTGGGCATTATTGGACATGCCTTGGATTCTACAGTAAAAAAAAAAAATAAATAAAATTTGGCGGTCTATATTAATGTTGATATTTAGTAAACATTCATTTATATTTATAAAACTGCACTTTGCTCAACACATGTTTTTTGGTCACTTAAATAAATATAACTCCTCTGAGATTAATGTACCGATTTTATTCAAATTTTGGCACACTTGCTGCCGTGAACAATATCTAAAATCTAATGGAGGCTTTTATCAATTTCATTTTACCGTTTTAGAAATTTGTTTACGTTCCATCAAAACTACGGGTCAAAGCTATGTTCAGTTATATAGAATAAAAAACTACATAAAAAATACCATTCAAGATACTTTTAAAAAGTCTTCTATATTATTTTAGATATTGAATAAGAAAATGTTAATAAAGTTTCAAAAGATTTTAGTTCAACTAAAGGAGGAGACAGATTTTGAAAACCACACATTTTGAGAATTGAAATTCATGATGGCCTCTGCTACACCATATGTGAAAAATATTTCTTTTTAATATTATTTTTCTTTCACAAATATTATTGTGGGAATTCTTTGGTAAACCTTAAAAAATTATTATCTCTTTTAATATTTTTTTTTTTCAAAACAACTCTCACATGCGCCACCCTCCCCCAAAGATCAGAAAATGAAAAATCATTGAAGAACAGAGTGAAGGCAAAACAAGTCAACAACAACATTACACAACATTCTAGTCCAAAAATACTAAACAGATGGAATAACATTTGCAAAGTCTGCAGAACTTTCCTGAAAAAGAGAGGAATGGCATCTCCGAGTTCTAATTAAGAAAGAAATTGTCATAGCAATATTTTTAACACATTAAAATCATAGCATCCTACAACTGGGGTTTCAAAACAATTGTCTTTTTTTTTTTGGACTAACTGACACTCAAACACTGTCTCACAGCCCTCATCATCTGACCCATACCTATTCCACTATTCAAGAACAGCTTGCTCTCAAGCAAATCAGACTGCACTTCAAAGGTAACAATCATACCCTATTTTCAGGCCTGCTTTGCCGGTTTAGTTGCACTGACACAGTGAATGGTCCCATGATTATGTTGGTTTTTTTGTTTTTTTAAACTCTTTCAGCCACAGTTACACAACTTTATCAATAACATGTCAATTTCTATGTAATTCACTTCATGGCGATCTCAAATTTTATGGCCCCCATCCGTCCAGGTGCCAATGGTATGCTCAGGCTCAAAACAGAGGAGCCCTGAAATTTTGAGGGAAAAACTTACAATGCAATGTATCACCAATGCCAAAATGATATTACAAACCATACAATTGAATAACACTCATCCCCTCAAAAAATTTAAAAAGCAATTAAATCACAGGCATGGAAATGTACTCAACAAAGATATTTATAGAGATGTGTCGCAACAACTTCAATATAATAACCTGCGTTCATAATTGTTGCTCTCCCTCACTGTTGCATCAAAATTCTCTCATACACAAAGTCGTTTCAAAATTTCCAGCCTGAAGGCAAAATGAGTCAACAGCTTTTATGCACTGATATTTTATATATTCTAGTCCAGAAATACCAGAGAGAGAGAGAGATGTGATCTCATCATGTGCATGCATGATGAGATAACTGGCAATTGCGACTTGTTTCAGCATTTCCCTGAAAACCCCACAGAAGAATATGAATATTGAACATGTTAAAAAATTTTTTTTTTTTTTTAAATCAGCACAAGCAAATACACACAAGTCTGTTCAATAAATTTTTTTCTTACAAATTCATCAAGATAAGAGTTAACAAAAAAATATATATATATTTGCTGATGGTGGTGAGGTGGTCAGACTATCTCATACTTCTCCACGGAGAAAATGACCTCTGAGGAGAACCTCTCTGGCTCTTCACTGTCTATGTGTTGGACTTCATTCACCTGAAAAGTAAGAAGAAATCCGTTGTATTAATAACAAGATCAAAACTGATGTCAAATGTCTAGTCAGAATTGGGGAGGGTAAACACATCTCTTCAAAGCTTTGAACAAATGAAAGAGGGGAGAGCAGACTGATAAAGGGGAAAATAATACACATAATTACAGTGGAACTTGGCTACAACGGGACCCATAAGGGCGTGGTGCACAGTCCTGTTATAGGCAAGGCCCGTTGTGAAAATAAAAGGAAGATAATCCTTGAAAACAGCACCTTTCTAAAATTATCTCCCTTTAATAAATGGCTAGTATTAAAAAAAAAAACCCTTGCGTATATCGAATTATATATTATTACATTGCATTGTGTGTGTGTGATTTGTTTGGTCTGTATTTATTTATTGGTTTGTGGGGGATTTTTCATGTGAGTATGTCTTTTATATATTGTTTTTCTTCCCTTTTTACATTTTATTTTAATTTGTTTTTAGCAGGAGTGGTAGGCTACATTATGTATTGAAAATTTGAAGTGGGTCCAGAAATTGGTGTTTTACAATGCTTGGTTAAACCAAGTATGCGAACAGCGGTCAAATTCCTGAAGCCTGTTGTTTTCAGTTGCTTACGATCAGGTTGAAAGTTGCCATTGGTGAGGGCTGACATGACAGCATCCTTGTCTTTCAAGAAAGTATAAAGTGGTCCTGACAAAATCTCATAATCTCGACAGATCTGGGCTTTTGACTTTACTTTCATGTCCATCTCCTCAATGATTTTGGCCTTTCCAAAGGAAAACATACAGGCTAGGACCGCAATCAAATGTAGGCTTAGAAATTTAGATCTGAGATCTATTCGTTAATGCGACTTGCCAGCCTCAGAGCAAGACTGAGAGATAAGAGTCAATTTCGCAACACACTGGACCTAGATCGATGCTTCCTTTGTTCACCGAGTCAGTGAGTGACAACCACAACAGTGTAACTGTAAGCCTAATTGAGATCTATCTAGGCATTGAACAACACAGACGCAACCCAAGGGCTTGCAAAGTTGAATGCCCCCACTCTTTTCCTCATCAGCCCCCACCCCCAGTCACTTACACTACCAATCACACACACTTACAGTCACAGTTACACACGCCTCTTGCTAGCCTACGGCTGACGTACCATGATTCACCACTCAGCCCCATGCCTTTTTTCCAAGTCGTTGGCGTTGCATCATTCTCTTTCACCCCCCGATGCACAAGGTGTTCATTGGCTAGTATTTTGAATGAAAGTACCGCTGAACAGACCATGTCTTTATCTTCTTTGTACCAATACCGATGTTAATTTAGATTCATTCTGATGCTATAATCCGTTTCACGAATCTACGTATAGACCTAGGCCTTTGTATGAAGCTGGGTCCCGCTGTAGGCAAACTTATCATGTAGTAAGTGTCGTTCTAGCAAAAATAAAATATAAAGGATATATAAGAGAAAATATCGGGCTTGTGTCAACATCCCGTTGTAGGTGAGCTCTAATGTATTTCTTTCAAGTTCAAATTTTTTCGTTGTACCAGATTACTTCTACTTACTGCAATATCACAATAGGGCTTCTTGGAGACAAACGAGACAGTGACAGGGAAGAAGTCCTCAGGGTGAACCCCACCACCAGCTTGGATAGTGAACTCGAGACTGCCTGCCTTGTTGGTGCTATCAATGAATGGCAGTCTCCACTGAAGCTGTCGCTTGTGCGAGTCATAGTGATGGTCGCCGTCACACTCGTTGACTACTGGTGAACCCACGCCACTCCTGGAAGTTTTGAAAGATTGCTGAGTTAATTTTACTGAACCCTGAGTGCCTATTTATAATCTTGATATTTTATATTCACTAATTGATAAGTGAATGAAAGCCAATACTCTTGTATAAATCATGAAACAAAATAAACTTGTGGAAATCTCATATATTTAATAGAATCTCAAGAAGAAAGCATTTTCACTATCTTTTTTTAATAAAACAAGGATAAATATATACAAGTTAGACGAAAATCAATTACTGTCACTATAGAAACATTAGTACACAGTGAGAGTGGAAAGGATCAAAATTCCTGAGCAATTAAGCTAACTTTTCCAATAATACTGCTTGCCACAGATGTAGGGTATGTTGCAAAGAATAAGGGTTATGTTTTGGTTTTAAAACTTTTTTACTACAAGTCCTGTCAGAAAACATATAAAGATTTGATTATAGGAATAGAGAAATATTCAAGAAAGGTGAGATACAGTACACTTGACTTATTTAACCATTGTTGAAATCAATCTTATTCTGCGAGAACATACCCCTTTGTAGTTTTATTGCACAGACCAAACTAATCATTTGATATAGACTAACCATTTTTACCCTCAGAATAGATCCTCCCATTACAGCCCTTATTCCTTTAATGATAAAGGATTTCAGACGGATAAATAGATCATTTTAATTAAGCTGAAATAGAACTACCAAAGACTTGAGGGACATGACACAAGTCAAACAGAGTGAACAGAATTGAATCAATTGTGTCCATCGCTTGGTACTCTGCCGTAGAAAATTAAAAAGCGATATCGACCAAAGACTTAACACTGACAATACTGTTCTTTGATTTGCTACGGCAGTACTATCTAGCAAACTCTAGACCTTTCACACCATCAGCACTAAATAGTAAACTCGAGGCTACCCATCAGATGTCCCTTGAACACTATTAATTGTAAGGAGGTGGTATTGAAAACAAATTAACTGCTACGTAATTTTAGAAGAAAACATACGGGCAAGGTATGTTGATCTGTACATCCTCCAGTTCCATGTTATCCTGCTCCAGCTCATATTCGATATTAACCTCACCGTTCTCATTTGGCCAACAGTTGACTGTACAGACAGGGAAAGAAGAAAAGTTTTGAGGCTCAGCAGAAAAAACTACAGCCAAAAAAATGTGTTACTTTAAAAAAATATACTTTGAATGAACTAAGAAACTGAAAATTGTTATTATTGATTTGGGAAATGTAACAAGGTTTCTGAATCACTGGTCATTTTGTCTCAAAACACAAAACAAAATTTAAATATTGAAAATTTATGCAAGGTAGTTTTCGTCAACAAATCTCTTTACCTTCATTATCAAACAATATCACACAAACTCTTTCCGTTTTTTTTTTCCAAGCAGATATTTTTTTGCTTTCAATTTTCTCACACTTCCAAAAACGTTTAGTCTCTCAGTGGCAGTGACCTTGTGATTCATTAAAATCTGCGTCAACTGGTCTTTGAAGAGGTTCTTTGAGTTCTTTAACCAAGGGTAATAATACATAACACTAAGTGGATCTGTCAACTCATTAGAATTCTGACAATTGTTGGAAAAAATGCAGGTTTGTCTTACACCAATCCAATAACTGATCCAGATTCTAGATTAGATCTGTTGCAATTTAGGCCTACACCACACTTGCCACTCACAGGTAGTAGAAAAAGTCAGATTATGATGATGAATTCTATTGAGATCAGCCCCTATACTATTTTATTGTTCTTGAGGGCCATTAAAAAATCATAGAACTAGCCTAATTAAAATTATGATCACCAAAACCCACAGGTAAGGCAAATGACAATCGCAATGAATTCCTTCCTCATCAGTTTTCGTTACGATTTTGAATTTTACGATAATAGACCCAAACCTACTTTAAATTATGTTCATTAATGCTAAAAAGTAGGGTAGTGGATGATAGTGAATTCTGTCAAGATCATTTTTTTTTTAATCACCCTTAAATTGGAATAGCCAATGCTCACAAGTATGGCAAGGAATTTCATTTATGGTTGGCAAATATTGACAGTGACCATGGAAATACTGCATGTTGACCTAAAACGTTTTTTTCTTGTTTTGTTTGTGTATGTGTGTCTTTAATGTGGTTAGATTTTACGTTACGTTCTATTTTGCGACTGCTGACACTCACAGGCAAGGGATATGATGCCAATATATTCTTTGAAAGTTTATTTTGTTTAATCCTTTTTTCTGCCTGCACTTATTCAAAAAAAAAAAAAAAATCAGGTCTTCAAAACTGTAGACTTAGGCCTATTTTGTTTTATGATTACAAAAACTGGGTCCCAAGATGAACATGATTTTGTTAAGAACAGGTCATCCTCATGTGAAAATTATCCAAATTGACTTTTCCAGAACAGTATCCATAGCAAATTTTAAATTTTTCTGTTCACACCAGGTGTTTTCTTCACAAAAAACTTGAGGCTCATGATTAAATTGGGAGATGTGGCATATCTGCTACACCCAATAAAATATCAACGAGTTTTTTCATGATCCATTGCAAGGCCTAATTCCTTTACTTTTTTTAAAATGGGGTATTGATAATGCATCCATCTGATGACATGACACTAGAATTTGAAAAGGCCAACCTACTTTCCCCCGGATAAATTCGAGTTCGACCTTATTTTCCCAAATGCCATATTTTTATTTTAAAAATAAGTTCCGTCAAAATAGTCCCTTCCATTTTAAAAAGGGAGGCTTTCAGCTCATGATCATTGAGACACATTTGTAACAGTGCTCTAACAGTAAGAAAATGAATACCAAGAGTGATAAAATTTTAAGATGTATTCACTTAACTCACTCGCTGCCGAGGCCGAACAGTTTCGGTCTATCTATTTGTACCGCCCGCTGCCGAGACCGAACCCCTTTGGTCTGATAAATAGCACTCTACGGCCTACATTGACCGAAGTGTTTCGGCCTCGGCAGGCTACGTGCTCTAGTGATATAAATAAGGGAGAAGTGAATTTTTTAAAACTATATAAAAACCCCCGACAGTCCTCATATTATGACTCTTTAAAGTGTCCGGCAGCGAGTGTGTTAATCAGACTTTTATTTAAAAAAAAAGAAAAAAATACCATTTTACTTTGTGCTAATTTTGTGGGATTTTCAAATGCACATTCAGGATTATGGGACAGGGGCAAAAATGCGGGATTTCCTGCAAGTTGGAGGTTCCTAGGCAGAAATGAAGAGAAAGAAAGGATTTTTTTTTTAAAGTAGGATCAAATAAAAAAAATAATCAAACCAACTGACTTGAGAGAGGCATGAAAGCTTCATCCTGTGTCTGGAATCTCCACTTGAGAACTCCTATATCCTGACCAACAGGAAAAGGCTTGTCTGGGTTCTTCAGGCTCACTACCGATGTCTGTGCAAAAAGCTTTTTGTCTATATTCGGATGAGTCTGCAGGGGAAAAAAAGTACGTTTTCAACTAAATTACCAAGCTGCCAAAAAAGATTCTTTGTTCACAGAAACACATTATCTCATTTAAAGTGGGCAGGATACTTGATAAATTAAAACAGTTAACTTTGTAAAGGGAAGATTTTGGTACTATCACCTCAGTTCAGCACTTCAGTAATTTGGTCCTCACTTCAGTATCAAATTACAGAAATCAGGAGGGATTGGCAGATCTGTTCATTTCAATTGGATTTAAAATGTGTTGTTTACATAGCATTAGTTACACTTGATTCATTTTTTTTTCTTTCAATATGCATGTATCTATTTCATTTTTCAGCCTTGGTAGGAATTAAAACAAAAATAAAAAAAACCTGAGATTTTGAACTAGTTCCATCTATTTTTCTTGAGAATGGCTCATAAGTTGAGTAAATCGTCCTTGTCATCTGCAGGGGCCTCTTTTGGTGGTATGTGATTCCAGACCTATCACCCTGCATGGGTGCAGGCTGTGGCATTAAGCTCAATGTAACAAAACAAATGAACAGCTCAAACAAGGGCAGGTCATGGCACAGCCTTAAAGGCTAGGGCTGTACCCACCTTAAGTATCAGTTTTACCATTTTGGCCTTTCTTTTGCTCTATAGATAGGGGGAAATGTATTTAATCCAACCCCCAAAATTTTTTTGAAAAATCACAAACTTTGGTATCAATGCCAAAGTTTTTGTGAATATCAAGATGGTATTAACAATTTTTTATACTTTGGATTACTCACAATTTACACCTATACCACACAAGTTTCTTATACTTTTATTTACTTTTGGGCGTTAATTGGTCAGTAAAAACAAACCAAAATGTCGTATATTGAGATAATATCAATGTTTTGTTGAAATATTCATTTTATTTCTCTAGAAACTTGAACCGCCTTTTTTCCTTAGTTCATGATTTTTTATCCCTAAAAATCTTATCTCGTATCTCCTTCAAGATTTATCGTACTTATTTTGTTCAAATTTAGCACATCTGTTGTCAAAAACATTATCTAAAATATAATAGATGCCTACATTGGATCATCTTTCTTTTTTAAAAAAATTTGATTTTATTCACAGAAAATGAGCATA
>BLXT01005709.1:282257-294025 GCA_019648995.1 Plakobranchus ocellatus
AAAAAAAAAAAAAAAAAGAAAGAAAACATGTAAAAAGAAGGGGAAAATAGTTTATTGTTTTTTGGGGACCATGTTGTGAATGGCTTTGTGCTATTTAGTTATAAGAATTCTTTGAAATGGACTTAAGGAGAGAAACCATTCTCTATCTTGCTGAAAATTGAACGATGAGTTTAATAGTTAAAATAAAGAAGAATTTCAGAACAGCAAGGCTTCCCAGGATTCTATAGATCTACAAATTTACTAACTTTGGAGATCTATCTCTCAGTAATCTCTCATACAATCTCCCAATCATCCCTATATAGCCACCGCCTATAACCTTCAGAAAATGCTAGTTATACAATATACAGGCTAGGAAGGTCAATATTACACAAACAAATCATGCAAGTAACGACTAGGAATGATTGTCTTGTGGCAGCACATTAGCTAACTATATTGACCAATCAAATAGTCTAATTTATTATTAAATACAATACATAGATAGAACAATAAAGACTTGCGGCAATGGTTTAAAAAACCGTGCAGGACATATTTAGCTTGAAAAAACAATAAAATGAAGAATAAAAAACCAATAATAAAAAAAAAATTCCACAAAGCAAAAATAAAATAAGAGACAAACATATGAACAAATAGAATGCCTCCACTAAAAACTACAAATCACAATAGACACTAAAAAATAACTAAGTTTACACGACTATTTTTTTCCTCATGAATCTATTACTACAAGCCAAAAATTTAAAAAAAAATTGCCTTTGAGACTTACAGTTTTTCACCAATTCTGGCAGGAGAGAATGGTTTAAACCGTGTGAAGATAGTGATCAGATAAAATCCAAATGCAGCTACAAATCGTGCAGATTGCAGTTCAAAAGCTTAAATCAACATGTCTCGAGACAAGTCTAAATGAGCTGCAAGTATCATTTTGTTCAACCCATATCAACAGTGCAGCCTAAAACTCCACTCTGATAGTTTTGTAAGTATACAAACGCAATGAGATATTTTAATTCTGTGCCAAGATATAAAAGTGAAAATCTTTAAAGTTAACAACAGACTTAAAATTCTTTTTCCAAAATGTTATAATGTGACATCTGAAACATTATACTTGTTTTTGACATGAATTTTCAAAGTGATAAATAACCTTAAGGTAGTGTGTGCAGGATTCAATGTAAGAAAAATACTTACAGTATATTATTTATTATAAATTGAAGTTCATAACTTCTTTTATGAGGTAAGCAAGTAGAGAATTGACATGAATTTTAAAAAAGTAAAGAGAGCTTGCTGTGCCTTGCATCCTCTCGGTTTTTACCCACTCTTTTTTTATGCCTTTCTTCTGTCCCACTTTTTGAGAAGTTTTTTTTTAACTTTCTTTCCTTTCCCTTGCCTATCTGTTTCTTTAATTTTTCCCTCACCTGTTGTCCATGTCAAGAGATATCAGTTTTCTTTTATTGACCAGTGAGTTGAGTCTACCCAGCCATAAGGTACCCTCCCCGTTAGGATCCACCATCAGGGGAGGTCTCTGCCAGCTTGTACACAGGATAGACACATTCTCAATCTGCCTTGGGCCAAAATCTGAAGAGAAGAAAGCATCAGTTGAACAGCAGCTGATTTTATAAGTCTAATTTGATGATTTCATGAAGCATTTCTCTCTTAAAACCATTGTCTGATGCTAGCAGTATTTGTTAGCTTGATCTACATGCTGTAATAAATGTTCTCACCATAAAAAAGTTGCTGTATTAATATAAAAATAAGTAAAATAAAAACATTAATCCTAGGGAGGGTAAACTAAATTGAGCCTAGCTATACAATATTAAAGTCATAATATACCATTATGTTTGACTTCTTTTTCCAATACTGAAGTGGAAAATGAGTCTAGTTTGATTCCTCTTAGAGCTGTTTGTCAGGTTGATATTTCAGAACCCAACGTGTGGTTATGGAGAGGGAAGACAGGCTTTAGAGAATAGACCCTGATATTTGGGAATCCATTAGCAGAGCAGAAAAAGAATAATAATATAAACATAAAGCTAAAAACATAACAAAAACAACAGCAACAATAACAGTTATAAATAATAATAATAATAATAATAATAATAATAATAATAATAATAATAATAATAATAATAATAATAATAATAATAGCAATAATAATAATAATAATAATAATAATAATAATAATAATAATAATAATAATAATAATAATAATAATAATAATAATAATAATAATAATAATGATAATGCTTCATTCCTGTATAAGTCCAGTCCACACCAAGGTGATCTCATGCTTTCACATTTTCAGGCCTTCTGTCACTAGTGTCAGGCCAGGGTACCTGTAGCGGGGCTCGAATCTATGACTAAAGGTTTCCTGCAGATCTCAGGATATATTTAATATCCATTGTGCCACCAACACCCCTAATAATAGTAATAATAGTTATAATAATAATACTAATGAAAATAATAATAAAATTAACAATAATAAATGCTTTTTGAGGAGCCAATGAAACAGATCAGAGAAGATTAAAAAACAAACAAAACAAAAGAATCAACAAACTTAGAGTTCTTTCAATATTTTCAACGGTGAGCTTGCATTTTTTTTTACTTCTTCTGCTGATACTTCTGAACTTATTGTATGTGATCTCATGCATTTTTTGCCTCTGAAACAGATTCAATGTTTTCAAATTGTTCGGCAGATGCTTACTTTCTTCCTATTTGTTAAGCATTAGATTTATTTTCATTCACTTTAAGGCCTGAAACTTTGGAGAATTCTTTTATTCTTGTCAGGACATTGCGAGAATCTGTTATGTTTCTCAGAAAAAAAATTTGTGTCATCCCCATATTTTAGAATTTCAATTGTTCTTTGGGAGCGTGGCAGATTGAGTCACTTAATCTTACTTTCTTTATGAATACTTTAGAGAAGTAGAGACTCAGCTCAATACCTTCTGTCATGAAGTTGGATTCTTCTCTTTCCAAAATATCATCTATTTCTCTAATTGGTCCTGATATCTTTCTGTTTTGATAAAGCTTACTTGATTAGAATGAATAATATCAAACAGCATTTCCTAAACTCAAAGAGCCACGGCTTTCTATATAGTTTATAATCAGCATTGGTTAGGCTTATTGGCTGCCAATTGGTAAAAGAAGCTTCTAGTCTCACCCCTCTTTGGCTGTCCCCAAATCCATGGCCTGACATGGACCCAAAAACTGAGATCACCATAGAACTGACCATGCTCTTCCAAAAAAAAAAAAAAAAAAAAAAAAAATCAAACTAGGAACAGGCCAAAAATCTATGCATGTCAGTTATATTGAACAGCTTGGATTTCTGTGAACAGTTTCAGCCTGGCTTGTGGTGTCATACTTTTTCATGTGACCAGAGAGTGCCACACTCACCATGGACAGCATACTTTCATTAAAAGGAACCTGTTTTCAGACCATAATATACAAGAACTGGGCTACAGTCTGAGATCTCTTACCTTGCATGAGCCACTCGTTGAGTCTTGGCTCTCCCACCAGCAGTTTGATCAGGGAGCGGACGTATTTGTTGTACTGTGAGGCTGTCAGCACAGGCGCAGTGCTGGTGCTCATTTCACTCCTGTGCATTGAGAGCAAATATTAATAAAAGATAGATTAGACCTAGCAGGTCAAGTTTAAAAAAATGCCCATTATATTCAGTAAAAAAAACAACAACTATAGAATACACAGCATGAAACATTGAGATTAAGCAAAATATTAATTCTAATTCCACTTGGAAAAAAACTTTAACCCTTCTTTGTCCACTGTAAGTTTAAACCTTGTTATTTGTGCATTTGAAAGTGAGAAAAGAGGCAGGAGAGAGAGAGAGAGAGAGAGAGAGAGAGAGAGAGAGAGAGAGAGAATGATTGATTGACTATTAGATCATAATGGTAAAATATAGGCCACTAGGCCGCTTTAGATTTGACTGTTAGTAATATAAAATTGAATTAAATACAGAAATTTGTAAATGTCGAAAAATTAAATAAAAACGATTAGGTGAATTTAACCACATGATTGAGCAGTGTGCTTAAGACAAATTTTTTGAACAACAACAAAAAATGAGTTAAAAATGATCAGTAGGAAAATAACTGATCATAAAGAATACTTTACTATAGCAAAAATGAGAGCGAGAGATGAAAAGAGAGAAAGAAAGAAAGAGAGAGAGAGAGAGAGAGAGAGAGAGAGAGAGAGAGAGAAAGAGAGAGAGAAAGAGAAATATGATGATGTTGGTTTTGCTGATCTTTATGAAAATTTTTATAGTCTTTCAGAGAATGGATATTGAGTGTTTTAAAACAAAAGACCAAAAGCTAAATTTTCCATTTCTCTCTAATTATCAGTGGTTAAGATTTGAGGCATACCAGAAAAGTTATTCATAATAATGGAAGTGTTTGTCGTGACACAAGACTAGCCTGCACTGACATTCATAAAAACAAATAGAAAAAGACTTGCTTGAATGCTTTTCACTCAGCAAGTAATCAAAAGTTGAAAGAGTATCAGTGTCATTTTTATACGGTGAAAAAAAAAATTGCTCATTTTAAAAAGCAAAAGAACAGAAAAAAATTTTTAAAAATGACACTTCAATTATATATGTACTCAAAGTTGGGCCCTACCCTCCACCTTAATCTGTGCATTCTGATATTCAATTTTGTTTTTGTAAGTTAAAGTTGGCAATTGTGTTCTTTTAATGTATTAGTTGATCTTCCTCAAAGCACTGGATAGGAGTATCTTCAAGGTCCGTGAGCGTAAGTGCTGGGAGTGGAGAATTTGCGTATTGTCCTCACTATTGCTGATGTAATGTTAATACCAATGATATTTATATACTCTTTGCTGGCAACAGTTTACGACCCACACCTCAGATCGTCATCCATATCTCCATCCTCCTCCTGTATCTTGCTGAGTCTGGGAACAGTCAGTCCCTGTTCTTCCCCATCACCTGAGCTTACTTGGTCTACAACTGCAGCATCCGGGTCATTCTCTGCACAAGTAAAACACAAGAAATGATTGCATCTGCTAGTTACTATCATGAACCTATTGAGATCACTTATTTGTCTTATACTCAATAGCCAGAGCTGATTTATTTATAGTCATTCCCTTGTCCAAATCAAACACAGGTAATCTTTTTCTCCCACTTACGTGCCCCAACTCAACACCCTATTTCTCTAGCTCTGTCCAGTTTGATAATATAACAGTTCTCCCCCACTCTGCTGTCCAGATCTAACAGGCTTATGATTCTTTTCCCATATAAGTGCCCAAAAGCAACACTTTCTTTCTTTCTCTGCCCAACTTGACACAGTAACGGTTATTCCCTCAATATTCTATAATGAATAATCACAATAAGGATTTTTATAATCCTAAATTTGTAACATAGTAAGAATATCAATTTAATTGGCAAGAAAACTGAGTTTTCTTTTTTAATAAATAAGAAAATTTCTTTGCCGGATGGCATAAGGTTTATACACACACACACCCATGCAATCATATAAGTACATACACACACTCAGAGGCAAAAATCTTTAAAAACTAAATGTATGAATTTTTTTAAAAGTTTCATATTTTACAAATCAATTTTTTGTATCTCATTCACACAGAGAACAATTAACATCATACAGCTTTCTACACTTTACCGTTGTCATTTGTAGGTGTATTTCTGTTTGATTTATTCTTTCCTGGGGTACCTGTAATACAAGAAACATTCTTTTTTAAACAGCTCTCATCACTAGATCTATGTGACTAAAACAAATGCAAACACAAAGAAAAGTAAAAAAGTAACGTTTATATATTTTTTCAACAATGCAGATTTAATTTGAAACCACTGCTTTACTCTTCTTCTCAAGCTATTTTTCATAATATTATTTATATTGAAAAAATTTCAAGTGAATCCTTTTTCCCATTTTGAACATTTCAAATCATTGATAAAGCCTGAAGTTGCAATTTTTGGGTTTTGCAAAATGAAAATTGAGCAATATTTGACATTAGACTCATTAGGACTGCTCTCAAGACTATGTACAATGTGCAAAAATAAAAACTACGATTAGTTTGCTCAGAAGGTATCGATTTTGTCTCAAGAGGGTACGATGTATGTAAAAATGTTGGTCTGCTGAGAAGAGAGACAAAAGAAATAGCTGGGATCTAACATGCACCAACAAATTTCAAAAGCAGTAAGAGAAAGTTTTAAAAAAATGAAAAATCTCTACTTGAAACATACATTCAAAAAACAACTATTCTAATAAAAGTAACAAAAGCTCATAGAAACATCCTAAATTTTAAGTTAAAAAAAAAACTTAATATGAATCAAACTACTAAGATAATATTGAGAACAGTCAATTTTGTAAAATTTCAGTTTTACATTTCTCTCTTTACATTTGATCGAATGATGTAGGAAACAAGCTTGTGCCACTCCTTACCTGGCTGACTTGTAGGGGTCTTAGGCTTGGCGGAACCTTCAGGTGTTTTCTGCCCTCCATCAGAGGCAGCTCCAGGCTGTGGAGGAGTTTTGCTCTTCTCTGATCTCGGTTTCTCTGGGTCATTTGGAGTTTTGCTTCCATCTGCGGTTTGAGTTATGACAATGGGAAGAAAGAGAAACATAGTTTTGGGTCGAAATCATAATTGCACCATTTAAAAGTGTGAATATAAAAAAACGAAAAAAAAAGAGATATCTCCTGGGATCTGCTCATGCGTTTTTAATCATGTAAATTCAGGAACTCCAAAAACATTTTTTGCTTATCTAATGCATACCAGAAAAAAAAATTAAAACACGGACAATTTCATTTATAATGCAGAGCAGATTATAACTCATTTTAAAACATGAAACTATGGAAAATCGTAATTATAGATTTGTTGATTTTGTCTTGCAACAGTCCAAGTGAATTACATGTAGGAAATTTCACAAATTCATTCACAGTCATTAGCGGATTACAAATCAAAGTTTCAAATATAAAAAAATAAAAAAATATGGCCAGACATTTTTTTATAGTCTTGCTTGGATTACAAGTACCTCAAATGCATTGCATTTCAGAAAGTATAGATGCTAAAGCTGCCTATTTAAAGTAGTGATCTCTTGGGGTTTTTTTTTCTTTTAATGGAAATAATGTGAGTAGATTCTACTTTGAAAAACTCTCAGCTGAGTGATCAAAGTTGAATATTAAAAAAAAAAAAATGGTGATATGTAGGAATAAAAAATCATTTCACTAACCACCTTCAGGAAACTATATTCAAACTATTTAGAGTGTTCTCATGACAAATGTCATCTCTACATCCAAAACACTTCAGGAAATAAGTACCGATTAATACTGCCTGCTTTTCTAAATTATGTAAGTCCCATTCAGAGTGATCTACTCTCCCGCTCTGTCACTTCTGGAAGAAAGTTATGGTTGGCTGTTCATGCTCACCTTTCTCCTCATCAGCCTTTTCTTCCTCCACAGTTTTGTCTACCTCCTCCCTTGTTTCATCTTCCCTGGTTCCAGTCTCTTTAGTCACATCCCCTGCAGTTTCCCCATCCCCTGTGGTCTCGCCAGTGTCTTCCTCAACATCCTCCTCAGCACCAGTCCTTTCTGCCTCATCTCTCTCTTTCTCCTCATCATCTGACTTGTCCTTCACTGGGCCATCTTCGTCAGTTGCTGACTGCCTTCCCTGTGTTAAAGAGAGAGCCAAAGATTTGCCAAGGGCTTAAAAGAAAAATATATTTCTTTTCCTGAAAAGTATATATAAAGTTTATTTGCATTGCAGTTTCCAAAGACTTTAAATATTTTTATGATAATTAAATGTCTGCCTTAATGTTCTTATAACTCAGGTCTACAGACCTTCAAAGCCTGCCTTGCAGTTCAAATATTTATTAACTCAAACAAGGTGAATATCAAAGTAATGTAAAAGGCCTAGCTATAAAAGGTACTTATGAGCACGGATTGTGTGCCAAAGATAATTTTTAAATTCCAATAGCACATTTTTCTGCTTCACTATTTTTGTATACAAAGGGATCCTACTTGTTCAATGTGAAATCTCTATTTCAATGGACATAAAGTTATCTTAAAGCTTTAAGAAACTGAAGTCAAATAGTAATTGATTCTTCATCCCTTGAAAGCTGCACCCTGCATCAAAAAACTCTCTTTCAACCAGTCACAATCACACCCTGCATCATAAATTTCTTGAGGATATTATTAATTTGACATTCAACTTGAATTTGGGTAAATTTTTTTGCAATTCCTTTTCTTAACACCTTTCTAGAATAAAACATTGGGTTTTGGCTAAATTCCAGGCTCAAGACAAATTATTATTTTCAGTGAAAAATTTAACGTATATTAAAAAAAATATTTTGTTTAAAAATTAAAGACCCACTTTTTTCCCTATGATTTGAAAAAAAAAGCGAAAAAACAGAACGAACAAACACTTATACCAAAAAAAAGGTATAATACAAACAAGACAAATATTTTTTGTATAAGTGAAATTAACCCTCTTTTTGTTGATTTAGATTTTGTGTCGTTTTTTTTACCTTTAGCTTTTCTCCTCTTCATTGAAAACTATAAATTAAAAGAATTAATATCATTTCCCGTTCATATATATGTTTTTTATATTGAATACCTTCATAGAGGAGCCTCCCATATTTTGAATGAGCGTAGCATAGTCAACTTCATAAACACTGCTTGCCCCTGAAGCAGTTTTTAAGAAAGCAATTGACCAGTCAATCACACGACCTGACATGAGAAAAAAAGAATGTACAGTTTTAAGATGACTAGAAAAAAAGTAGTTAATCAATTGTTTGGCATTAATTTTCACTTCTTTTTACTAAATTTCCATGTGTCAAAGAAATAGAAGAAAATCTTAACAGGTTTGATCATAACTTAAATAAAATCATACAATTAATTGCTAAACTATCTTCTGCATTCCTTGATAAAAATATATATTATTGTCATAATTTGCTGCTTTGCAGCCTTAGCATCTATAAAAGGTCGATGTAAAGAATTGCCTTCTTAATTATCTGTCCACTTGGAGGCACAGTTGGCAGAAAAACTAAAGCTAGGATTATGAATCATCTTTGACAATTATCATTTTTGTTTTATTTACAATATTAGCTCCATAGGCTCAGTTTTTTAAATCAATTTATTTTATTGTCACAAAAATATTTTTGGTAATTACCTCCACTCTTTTTTCTGTCAAAGCATACTCTTCTTAAGTAAATAAGCATTATTTTATGGCTAATGTGTATCCCTACAGGATTTTTTTCACCGACTCTCTTAATCTTTGCCTGCCTTCCTTTGGTTTAGTCCTTCTCTCTATCTTCTGTGAGGCTTCTTTCCGTTTGCCTGTCTGTCTGTCTGTCTGTCTATCTATCTATCTATCTATCTATCTATCTATCTATCTATCTATCTATCTATCTATCTATCTACTATCTATCTATCTATCTATCTATCTATCTATATATCTAGTAATATGTCTCTATAGACTCTCTCTCTCTCTTTATATTTTAATTATCATACCTAAAAAACACAACTTTGTCTCACCTCTCAAACCATCTACAGAGTCAATGACAAGAGGAACACCTCGCTCCCTGAGACATCCTGGCCAATGAACAGTGAGCATGACGCGCCTGAAGTTGTGATGATAGGCACCCAGGTAGGTGGCAAACGCAGCAGCCATGGCACAACCTCCGGGGATTGCTACCATCCTGCGCTCAAAAGAGTCAAAGATTTGCTGGCATCTTTGCCGCTCTCCTCTTAAGATCTGAGATTGAAAGCAAAGCAAACAAGAATAAAAAACAAAAAAGCATTGCTAAAGCATAATTTACAAAATTTGACAAAAACCATATCTAGCATATTCTTCAAAACCTTAAAACCCATTCTTTTTATATTGAATGAGAAAAAAAAAACACATAACCTGCAGATTTTGACTCGATAAGACCCATTCCTCATATTATTATGTCCAAGCTAACTCCATGCATTCTTATCCTTGTTTCTATTTCATCTAAGAAATATTTTTTTTATCAGTTCTGACCTTTGCCTGATCTTACAGTAGTCAATCCAAAGTTTTAAAAGTCTAATTCGTCCATTCAACTGCTCAAATTACGACTTTATTGTGTCACAAATAACGAAAAATCTCAGTGGAGAAAGAAAAATACCTCAATCATAATTTTGGTGAGAACTGGAAGATTCATGTGATATCAAAAGAAGAAAAGTGTCAAAGTGAAATCTTTTTACATGTACTTTATCCATTTTCAGGCAAATGCTTTACTGACTGATGGCACTTTTGCTTTTCTTTAGGTTAATAATAATAAACCTATTGCTTTCATCAAATTTAATCATTAATGCTTAGACTTTCATATTGTGATTACCTTGACTAAAATCAAGAAAAAAATAGACACTATCTTGTTTTATTTTGTCTCAGCCCAAAATAATCATTATTTTCATGTTTTTTAAATTATATTCCTCTTCTTCATTATATCCTTTGCATTGTTATCATATTACCTTACACCCATCAAGTAATTCCCTTTCAAAAGAAATACATCATCTATTATTAAATTATCTACAACTAGTTACCCTATCCCTCCTTTCACAATATTTCTCGTTCTTTTATTACATTGTGTCATGCTCGCTGGACTCTCTGTATTCCTTGTTCCTCTATTCTTTTATTTTGTACTTACTAACCACATCCCCTCTCTCTTCAAAACATCCCTTTTTCTGTAATTTTAGATTTATTCTATTAATATCCCTCTTTTTCAAATATTCTTGTTGTATTAGTATCCCAACCAATTGCAATGACCATCACTCTAATTCTTCCTTCTTTCTTAACTCAATAACTCCGAGCGGCCGCTCCCAGTGGCCGACGGAAAGATACGGATGACCGAGCGGGCTGCTCCCAGCGGCCGCAAACTATATGAAAGAAAAGGGGCAGAGGGAGAAAACTCCGTCCAGATGCGGAAAAAAAATCCGGACACAAAGAGTTAACCCCTTTTCTATACCCTCACCCTTCTCAACTGCGCCGCAGTGTCTAGCATCTTCTTCATCTTCACTGTTTTCTCCTCCTGTTCATTCTTGTCAATGGTGGCCTCTTCAAATCCTCTTGCCAAGTCAGCCAGGCGAATCTCAAGTGCCTAAAAAAAAACCCAATAAAAATGATGATTATTGGAAAAAAAAAATCAACATCACTACTGCATAGAAAAATATTCACCATCCAGCTTGTGGACCTCAACAAAAGGCAAAACCAAACTTAAAGATTTTTTTAGTCAAATTAAAATTGCTCTTCACTTTTATTTATTTTAACAACTTCATGAGGAATTTGTTTACTGTTTATTTGCATACAAATTTAATTTTAAAGATGAGGTTGTGGTGCCTCCTGAGTGATGATCTTGCTCATTTACAATTTTAAAGTTGCCACATATTATTGTAAGAAGTAAACTTTATACAAGTGTTTCACACCAACAAAATTTATTTGTATGAAGAAGCCACAAATAAAGATTATCTTTATGTCCTTTGTGGGCTAAAAAAGCAATTTTAACAACAACAAAACTAAAATTAAATAAATAATATATGGTAAACATATGATTGCAATTCAATTTCCAGTAAAATTTGATGGAACTTAAGTGCAATCATATTTTCAACATATATTATCTATTAACATTAAAAAAAATTTTTTTACAGATATATGTATATGTGGTTAATACATGCATATATTATATATTTATGTATATATGTATAGTTATGTACATATGCATCATTGATGACTCATTTTGCTTACTGCAGCTAATAATATAATGTCTACTCATGTGTGTGGGTGTGTATTTA
>BLXT01005709.1:299924-313842 GCA_019648995.1 Plakobranchus ocellatus
CCTGCAATACAGCCATCTCATGTTTCTGCAGTCACATATTCATGCTACTATCTTTGAAAGGCATCATTGCTTTAACTCTCCTGCAACAGAACCATCTCACGTCCCAGTACCCACACTCTCACATCTTTAACAAGCTATTACCGCTTTTCTTTCTTGCAGCACAACCATCTCATGTTCCAGCTGTTTTTTTAGCCTGATGGCCACCTCGTTCTCATGCCTTATCTGCTGAAGGGTTTTGGTTACTGTTTCATGGGTTCTGTTCACCTCTTTGTTCTTTGCATTTGCCAAAGATATGAACCTGAAATGACATTAACACTAGATATATTGTATTACTGCTCATAAAAGAAAATATAGTGATATTTCTTTACAACAACTGCTTATCAATTGTAACTTTGTGAATGTAAAGTTATGGGTCTTGTGGTGGGTCCTATGACTATGATTAAAAACAAAAACAAACCCATACAGACTTCAGGTCATCAGTTTATAGAACAAAAATCATAGATAATATGAAAGACAGATCTCACCTCTCAACAAACTTTTGATAGCTGGTGTTGTTGATGTGACAGTATTCTCCACATGTCTGCTCGCCACCATCCTGCTGTCTCAGTACCAGGTGCATGGATGCAAGCATGTGTGACACATTCTCTTGCTGCATCTCTGTCAGCCATGGCATTTCCTCCTGCACATTACAAGTTATATAAACTTGTTGAAGTTTTCCTTACATTTTTGGGGGCCAGTTTGATGGAGTCATAAGTTGTATTTTTATCATTCTCTTACATTGAAATAGCCTGAAGTGTCTTTTTGTGAGCTTTGCGATGGTGGAAACTGGATAGAGCTATGTTGATTTCATATGTAAGATTTTTAAGTTTTTGAAATTAAGCATTACATATATGAGTAGTTTGGTTGCCCGCTAAAAATATTAAAAGATTAGGTATTACGGCCTCGAATTATTAAATGAGGGAATGGGCACATTCTATGAATACCACTCGATTATATTGTTGTGGGCATAACTCTCGATGCTAAATAGATCAAACAAGCTTTCAGTACTATGCCCGATTAAAACATATATTATTCGCATTATTTTTAAACGTCTGGAAATAGTTGATTGAGTAAGAAAACGAAACTGACTGCAATTAAAGGGAAGTTTTTTAAAAGATGAAAAAAAAAAGATAATTTTACAACAAGTATTTTGCCCATGAAGTGATGCATAGGATCTTCAAGCACACACCTTGACATGGAAGAGAGCATGCTCAATAAGCTGTGTTTTTGACCAGTGGGGAAACCAGATAAAGTTGACGTTTTTGGCCAGGGTTGGATAATCTCTACACATTGCATGAAACTGGTTACCTCCCCCACACATCACCAGCATCACTCTAAAGTTGTTGCGGACAGTCCTGCAAACAGAAATGTTGCAGAATGCTCAACCATGTTAGGTTTCAAATGCAGATTTGATCATGAGATTTTTATCTCTATGCGTATGTTTTTTTCTTCAAACAAAGAGGAAACTATTTCTCTAAACCTCTACACTAAAATTAAATTATATAGAAAACATTCTTTGAAGATAAAGAAAAATTGAATGTAACTAAGAACTCAGCACAAAAACCATAGATCAGTAAATCAAATTATCAGAGATTAATTCTAATTATTCATTGACCTGGTCTTTCTTCATTCCCTAAAACTAAGATCAATAAAATGATGATAAATTAAAATATATATACTTAATAATTTATTTTTTCATCAATTTTTCTTGTATCTTTACCTTAAAAAGAAGTTCCATGCAACATCCCGAGTGTAGGTGAGGCCTGCTTGAGTGACCTCTGTGCGGATGGAATTGATGATGGTTGTCTGCTCCTCATATGTGAACAGATGAGTTATTGCCCCAGAAATGATGAACTCTGTAAGATAGACCAGGTAGTCCCTCTCTGCAAGCTCCTCCTCCCTCAGCAACAACAGGATGTGCTCTCCCTACAGTTCGTTCAAAGATTAGTCACTAATTAGAATTGTGAAGACGGAGACATCATTTTTATTATTTGGAAAAAACCTTTAAAAAAAAAAAAAATAACAAAAAAATTTACAATAATAAAATATGTAGAACCCCTTTTCTAATCTTTGTGGAGGAATGGGAACTAATGAATAAGATATAAAACCCTGACTAAATCTTTTGTAAAAACAGTTATAAATAAGTGTCTCAACAAATTGAAATTTGTTACAAGTTGAATATTTCGCATGTCCTTCAAACACAGCCAAAAGATGTTACCTATTTTTAAATTGATCAAATATAGATAGATGTGAAGAGTTTCAAGATAAACTAAGTGAGATCCATTCTTGAAAAATTCTCAATGATTGTAAACAGTTCATGAGTGCAGTGATTCAGGTTTTTTGTCCCAACTTGCTGGCACTTAACAATATATGCTTCTTTTTTGTGAAAGAAAATTATTACTTTGCCTGCTTACATCTTAAAACTTTACATCTTATAGATTTACAAATAGTGCACAGTTCTGCAGTAAATATGGCTGATCCATTCAAAATAAGCTATTTGTGGGCTATAGCTCTCAATAGCAATATAAATCCAAATTGATGAAATCGGCTGCATCATTAAAAAAAAAATGGTTTTGTGGTATTATATTTATAATGGACAAAAAGATTTTTCAGTACTATTGATTGTTTTTATATACCTTGCTGTTCTTGTAAGATATTTATATATCTGCAGTAATTAAACTACTGAAAATGAGAGCAATAGTTATGAGTATAAATTGTGCATAAATTCTTGATTGCACAGTCATCAACACCTTCCCCCAATCATACCCTATTTATTGCAACAGACATGCACAAAGACTTGCATGCACTCCTCACCTTTGCCCCTGCTCGAGTGTAGCCTGACACCAGGTCAGCCTTGAACTGTTCCATCCTTGCCTGAGCGGGCAGTGTGGGATTAGTGGACGTTACCTGGTGGATAGTGTAGCCACACAGGTTGGCTGCCAGGCGTACAATAACAGAGCATCGCACTGGACAACCCTCTGCAACCAGGACACTGTTTGCATCCTCATGAGGAGATGCAATAGTCCGTGCCAGCCGACATACCTGCTCAATGACAGTCTGTAACAAGAGTATTAGATTAAAAAAAGGGCAAGAATAAGACTGAAACCATGAAGGTATGAGGCTTCATAAAGTTTAATAATGAAGAAGTTTTTTGATTTTGAGAAATTAAAACTAGTTTTCCTTTAAGCCTGAATTTTATCTTCCTATTTTCAAAAACATAATTTTAAACAATCACAAAGTAAAATTTAGAATTTTGGATATTTTGTGGAGGCAACAAGGTTGCTACCTTGATGAATAAAGCACTGAAGTCTTTTTTCTTTTAATAACGTTTCTAAACTTATCTGAGAGCAAAATGAATTTTTAAAATCTATGGCAGGGTTCCATTTGAGGATTTAAGCTATAAAGTTTTGCCTTGTAAAGAGCCAGCTTGATCCGTGGATGTATCTTGTTATACTCCTCCACGCCTTTCTCCAGTAGATCTTTGACTGCAGTAAAAGACTTTGCTGGGCGGTACAGGTCTGTCTTAGCATCCTCGTCAGAGACATTGTTATTAGTCCTAGTGTTGATGGTGCCAGCTGTCACAATGCCGGAGTCTTGTTCAATCAGGTTAGAGAACAGTGGAGACCTTGGTCTGATTATTGTCTGAATCTGTGAACGTTGCAGGCACAATTAAAAGAAAAGTGTCACAATTAAAAGAAAAGTGTTTTGAGCTCAGGTGTGTATGCTCTTTGACAAGTTGAAAGGGAAAATAAATGTAAATGTGCAAACTTAACATGTTTGGTGAAAGAAATTTTCAATTTCAGCACCGATCATCTTGTTTAAAAAAAAATGCATGCCAGTGAATTCAGTCTTAAAATACTAATAGATTTTCACTAATACTCACTAATAAAGGAAATTTAAAACTTAGTTTAAAAAGAAATATCAAATTAATACTAAGCATTACAAAGATTTTTTAAATCTTTCAGGTGAGATAAAATTTTGTCATTGACGTTTTTGTCAATATTTTAAGTGAAAGGTAGATAATTTTCTATCTCTACATGCTTAATATTTTCAAGCTTCATAATTTTTGCATATTGTACATAGTTCTTTTCTGGAGCTTAAAAAAAGGGACAGCCAAATTTTAAATAATTTTTTTTGGGGGGTAAGGTAAAAAATTAAGATTTATTTGATATACAGCCAAATATATCTTTTTATTTTTCATTTAATAGCTTACACAAATAAAATTAAACCTTCTCTCCTTTTTAAAAATAAAAAAAAATAAGTTCATACATTGAATTAAAATCTGTCACTGGCACGCAGCCTAACAGAGATAAAATATGCCTGATATCGTTTGGAAGTGGTCAGGCTTTAAAACACAAACAATGCTTTTGTTGCTTAAGCATAGAACATAGAAGCTATTGAGCATAAAGTCTAATAAGTACCTGATCATCATCAATAAATTGTTTCCTCACAGCAGTGACAAAGGCCTGGCGGAAGCGTCTGAAGTCAACTTCATTTACCATACGTTTGCCATAGACCCAAAAGGCCTCATGTTGCCATAGCAATAGTAAATTTCTTTTGTTACAGCCAGGTCTCAATGATAGGCAAATATTCCTGGATTGAAATCAAGAACAATTCAAATTCCTTTAATTAGCTTGAGGCATTAAAATACATAAACACAGTTGAGGTGAAAAGAAAAAAAAAGGCACATTGCATAATGCATTTCATAAAAGAGAAGGTTAGGACGAAAGTAAAAATGAAAGAAATACCTTTTTCCTGCTAAAAGAATTTTATCGAGAATTGCTTTTATAGTGCCAAGGTAATGAATATGTGTGACAGTCCCATATAATGAGTCTAATTGAAGGTCTACATCAGTGAGATCAAATCAATATGTTAAAGAAAAGAAGTGAAAGCTTCCAAAGTTTTATGTACACAAAGTCAGTATTGAAAGTTTTCCATATTGAGAAGTAAGTAGTTTTTTTACCCTCTAAGTTGATGGTTTTCATTAAAAGTCAGTCATGTAGAACCGAAACTGGAGTCATTTTGTGGGACTGCCACATATATAATCAGAATGAAATAACAAAATTACAAAAAATATCAGATTCAATAATCTTGATGATGCCAATGCAGCTTCGAAAAGTTATCAAAATACTGATTATTATTGACAATATTCTGCCCCACTTTTTCTGATACTAGCCCCATAGCTAATGAGGGCAAAGAAGAAATTTAACTTCTTTTAAAATTTGTAATTATTGATTATCCATACTTATCTGTTCCAGGTTAGTTGTTTGTAAACAATTGTCTAGCAAATATGACAAAAGAAAAATCAAACATAGGGAGAAATATTAAAAGATGTGATCTTTTGCAATGCACAATGAAAATTCTTTAATATCTCCAATCACATTCAAATATTTTGTTATATATGCCCAGCAAATAACTTATTTTATGTGGCCAGGTTTTATTTTAAAATTTTCTACTTTTCGTGAATTTTTGTGGAAAGCAAAAAAAAAAAAAAAAATTACTACAGTTGTTAATATAAATTTTAGGGGAGGGAGAGGGAGGAGGACGGTGAGACCTTTTTGTAGCAACATTTTTATATTTATGAACAATTTGCATGTTTCGTTTTCAATCAAACTTTAAGAGATGTACCTGAAGATAGTGCTCAGATCTCTTGTGGTAAAGAAGTAATGGCAGCGTTGAGCTGTGGGAAGGAACATTGAGCGCATGCGGTCTGACAGTTCCACAGTGACCTTTACCATAGAGGTCATCACAGTACGTAGAGACTCCTCCAAGAAGCGTACATTGGCTCCATGTGATCGGTCATCATGAAGACCGAAATGCTGGGCAGCAGATGAAGAAGATGAAGTATTCTCCGGCACAAAGAAGTGTGTATTGAGCAAGGTGCTGTATATTGTCTTTAGGTCATTGTTCCTGTAGTAACAGATGGTATAAATTATAATGGAGAAATATTTAAGCCCTTTATCTTCTCATCCATGTAGGCCAAAACCAAAATTATGTTTTTATGCTGGGAAGAAAAAATATTAATGAAAAAAAAAACATGAAGGAGGAGAATAAGGATTGCTAGAGACAAAGCGTGTGGAGATCAGTCCAAATGTATCAGAGCTCACATCTTGAATATTTTAATGATTAATACAAGAAGAAAATACATTTAGCAAATCTTGAAATGGTAACAACTGGGTACTACTATAGTTATTTTGTGCAGAGATTTTCCGGTTTTATCTTTTTGAAATAGAAAGTAAAATAAATGGAAAGAGAAAAAATTCAAATTTACATGTTTGCAACATGTAAATATATAGGGGTGATTTCAGGAAAATATATAAAATAAAGTACTATCACTGAATGATAAAAAGATTAAAGAATAAAACAAAGAAAATGTTAAAGACAGTATAAAATGTTTAGGAAAAAAAACTGCCTGAACCCTGAGATCAGTGTTTGATAAGTTTTTTGGCATGGACAAAATTAAGCGCACCTGGCAAAATATCAAATTTGACATAGCTTTTTTTCAGTTTCTATCAAGACTGCCCTAGCCACACTACTGCATGCCATTTGGCTACTACAGAAGATTAATTATTCTTCTTCTCCTTCCTGTCCATCTTTGCTACATATCTCAAATAATACCGTGACCTTTTAAAGAGTTACGAGGATTGATAATATTAGCATTCAATATGGAAATTTATATATGCATATTCTGAGACCAGCCCTGATGTGTTGTATGTCATTTATAGCACTTTCAATATAAAAAAAAAAAGTTTTAAGTATTTCTCTTCGTTTGAACTCATTTTTTTTTCAATCTTAAAAGCTGATATCTTTTACAAAGAATAAAAGAATATACATATCTGTAACCTTTTTTTCCCCATTAAAAGCTGACAAAATGAAGCTAAATGAAGGCTAAATCAATGTTTCAGAAGATTTAAATGCAGCTTTTAACACATCTCGACTGATCCTAAATATTATAACATATTCCTGACATATTCAAATACAAACCCTGGATAGGGGCACCCAAACACAGCAAAATGCCTGAGCAGCCTTTGGCTGAGTGCTGGTACATTGGCTGTTGTTTGAGGGTTGACAGATGTGACATAGGTCACACTCTTCACATAGCGCCACATGTGGTTGGTCGGGCTGTAGAAGCCTCCGTCATCAAGATGTTCTCTGATCAGCTCACAAGCTGTCTGGTGGCCAAACGCATCTGTCTGTGATTGTGATAGGAAGAATACGCAATGTAGTAGTTCAAAACTATGTAAAGGTAAAAAAAAAACCCAATAACGTTTCACAATTAAATCACTTACCAAGACCCATATCTTTCAGTGATCTTAGAACAAGTAAACCACTATACTCAACGCATATTTTGTCTTAAAACAGGTGCAAACATAATTGGCACACTGTTACACGCAACTTTTTTAGAGTAAAGATTTATTGTATTTTTCCTATCTTTCAAATGCTTTTTAATGACAACATTAAACAACCATACCAGGGCATAGAATCAACATTACTATATCCATTTTTCATCATTGCTAAAGTCATGAATTGCAGATTTTAGCTATATCAATAAAGTAAAGTTATCAAAATATGACTTGCATCTTTGTCCTAAGACATAAACTAGTTTTAAGGAGTGCCTCAACATAAATACAATATAAAAACAATTTCTTTCCATTCTGACCAAAAAAAAAATCAACATTTAAAAAAAAGACAACCTTGAAAGGATAAAAGAAAAATAGTTTGATGAAATAAATTGAAATTTAGATTAAAAATTTTTAAACTACTGTTAAAAAAAGAATGTGATGGGACCGACAAAATGATCAATTATTTTGCATTGCCTGTTTCTCNNNCCCCCCCCCCCCCCCCAAAAAAAAAAAAAAAAAAAAAAAAAACCCTTGGTGAGAGAATTTAAAAAATCAAACGTAATATAGGTTGAGCATTGAGTGAACAATGGCTCTTGAAGTAAGAAATTATGATCAAGAAAAATAGTGTTTCTGCATTTTAGCTAATAAAAATAACAATAAAAAAAATTTGATATATATAATCATATGCATGCTACTTTTGCTCACATGATAATGCATAATGAGTTACTTAAGGGAAGATTGTGATCATAAAATATCTAAGGCTATGTAAAGAAGGCCAATTATGATTCACCTTCTCATATGATCACACAAAATTATTTCAAAGGTTGTATTGATTCTTTATAGCACTCGATAAATATTCATAATGGCCTGAGAAAGAAAATAAATTAATAAAGACCCTGAGATAATTAATATTTACCTGAGATAAGTTGACATCATCCACCAAACACAAAAGTCTCTTGTTCCCTTTAGGCACAAAAGTCTTTCCATGTTTCCATTCCAGGCGCTCATCAATACGATCAAACAGGAGCCGTGCATTAGTGAACCTGTTACAAAGCAACACATAACATTACAATATCAGATCTTATTCCTGTAAAATATGAGATTTTGAATTAAATCCTACCATTCCCAATTCTAATTTTTTTGCTGGAAACTTCTGAAAAAAAAGTGCTTAGTCTTTGATATCCTTGTAAAAATGACATACTCTTGCTAAAAGCACTCTTTTAATATGTAAACAATTCAGACATGAGTTCTTATTGCCATTTTCCAACTAAGTCAGATATTTGGCTAATAATTTTTTACTCTATAAATAGACCCTGTATGATGTGAGCTATATTGTCTCTCAAGTTATAGCCAATTTGACTATTAGAAAGGTTTGTTTTATAAGATTTTTCTAAATGTCAGTCTTGATTCAATTTTAAATCTTAAGAAATCCCTCCAGTTAACACGTTTCAATTTCGCATTGCTCTTAGGAAAGACCACTGAGCAGATTCTTACCCAAAACTCAATCAAAGCCCACATGAAAACCAAAGAATTTATTTAGACAGGACAATACTACTGGAATCAATCTCAAACACAAAGAAGAAGGAGAAAGAGAAAGACCAATGCAGTCAACATAGGGAGTAAATTGATGAAACAGTGTTGGAAATAGCATAATGGTACAAAATCGAAATAACTTTCATGGCAGGATTTGGTACAACAGCCAATCAAGGTTAAAAATAATATGATGATTATGAATATTTACATTTGACCACATAAATTTAAAACTATGAAACAAATAACATATCGAGTCTGTAGTTATGCATGTGAAACTCTGGACAATTTTTAGCCATCGTTCAGCCATAGTTTGTGTCTGTCATTTTATCATATGTATGACTCATAAGATGAATCCCATGAATCATTGGCACATATGTGACACCAAACTTTTTATAAAAAGGGTAGAGCCCAAGCTTTTTAGAGCAAATATTTATGATAAGTCAGATAATTGTTTTAAATTGTATTGCTAGATTTGATCAGTATAAAGATGTCAAACATAAAATGAATTACACCTATTTAAGCTATGAAACTAAAGAATACAGTTTACTTGACATCCTGTTTAAGCTTTAAAAAAAATATGCATTAAAAATGAAGTTTTTTTTTTATTCATCCAAATTTGCATCAAAAGAGATAGCTGTGAACGGATTTATACTATAATAGATTTGGCAGATCTGTTTTTTGATATGGTTTAATAAAACAGTTTGAAAACTTTCATTTGCGCATTGTTAGTATTGTACCTTTTTATGTAATCAACTGCTGAATAAAAAAATACACAACCTCAAAAACATTCTTTTTGCCAGAGAGGATTGTTATCTTGTCCAGTTTACTTTTCTTCAAAGTTCATTTCTAATCCTACTAAAGCAAAAACAGTGTTGTATTAATTTTGGGAATATTGTTTTAATTTGACAAAAGAAATTAGAAGTAGAACACACACAGCTTCCAACAATAGATTATATACAATACAAAATAAAAGAAGAGTAAAAAATACAATATAATGGCCTGCAGAACTCTTAACAGAACCTACCATTCCCAAAACCAATGAAAGAAAATGGGAAAACGATTCAACAAAAATTTACACTGTGAGATTTAAATTAATACTACTTAGTTCCAGATCTCTGACCTATGAAATAGAAGACGAGTGCCTACTTCAAACATAGATGCTAAATTTAGCTTGCCCTATTGCTGAGGAGGAAAATTCTACACAGCTATTGGCTGAGCTGAGACAAAAAGGAGGCCCAAATTAGCCAGTCTCATGTTAGCTTGAATAATTCAAACTATATTTTCATCAAGAGTTGGGTGTTTAAGAATCCAATTTTTATAGGATAATTATACCAATTAAAAAAAATACAAAGTGAAAAATGAACAACAAATACATCTGTATATTGTAACAACCTATATTCTGTTCACAGATCTTCAAACTTTCTGATTTGCTTTTAAAACAATTTTTATATCTTTTTTGATCAATTGTCAAAATCCTGATGCTCTATTTACAGGTCTTCATTAGAAATCTTTTGTAGACTCATATGTTTATTGTTGTTCTTACCATCCACTATTTCATTGATGGAATTCAACATCCTCCTTTCTCTTGATTTTCATTTCATATAAATTATAGTTCTTGATAAAATATTGTGTAGCTCTTGCTGTCTGCCAAAGTGGTAAAGAGCAATTATTTCTCAATTTTACCTGTTGGCATAAAGTGTAAGAGACAGAACCTCTGCCACTTCGCCAGAGCACACAGTTCGAATCCTCTCGTTGATGATGGCAGTCTTTCCACAACCATTTTCTCCTACAAGCATTACAGGCTTGCCAGTATCAGTCAACAAGCCCAAAAGGTGAAGAAGTTGCTGAGGATGTTAAAAATATAAATTATAAGTGAGCTGAAAGCTGAATCATTGATATGAAGAGAAATATGTGCATCTGCTCCTTTTCTCTCTTTCTCTCTCTCTCTCTCTCTCTCGAAAAATAAAAAAAAAGGAGTCACAGTTCAGAAGAAAAAAGGGCTGTGGATATAAAACCCAAAAGCTTGCGTTTAGGAAAATAAAAGGAAGTTACAAAGGGACATGTAGGACTTAAACACAAAAGGAGTTCCTAAAAACTTTGATTTCAGTGTAACTTAATGATTATTATTACCTAATAACATTGTCAAAATATTCTCATACCTCTGTCTGCACTGTATGAACAAAGGCATCCTGTGGGATTCCCTGGTGTGGAGTTCCTGTGTACGAGGGGACCAGATCTTTCCAGTTGACAAACTCATGACTTTCATTGTCAACAACATAATCAAACACCTGAAAAAGATTGTTTTGGATACAATTTAGAGTTACATGAGTTTGATGCATCTTACAAAGCAAAATAGATTTTAAGAATTACCAAATGCTACAAGACTTCATAAAACAGAATGAAGAGAATTTGGATATGATAATCTGCAAGTTACAAGACATGTATCTTTATTCATTAAGCTGATAAGAGAGTGTTAAATTCATGACACTCATTGTACCTCATTTATCTACTACAGAGACAGAAAATCATATCCATTCTGAAATGTATATATTGAAAAATATACCAAATTTCTTTTTCCATAAAAATTACAACTCATTTATTATTTATCTTGAGTTTAATTGCAGAGACTGATATTGTTTTCCCTCAAATGCATGAACATTCTTTTTTTGTAAAGAATTGTCAGAACTAAAACTTATTTAATTAAACTTTTTTTTTTTCCAAGTTTTATAACTTCTTTCTTTTTCAATAATGTATGAGAAATATTATTCTAGACTTTAACTCACTGTTCCCTCTGGTGGGTAATCAATGTGCTCCTGGAACTGTTCCTTCCACCAGTTGGAAAAATTCTCCCTATGCTCACAGGCTAGGGTACCTCCGAATGCCCAAATAGCTGCATAATTGAAGTAGCGTTCATATTCCACATCACTGAGATCATTAAAAGGGTTCACCAAAACCTGGTCATTGAAGCAGACAAGACGGTGATTTTCTACATATTTAATATATATATATATATATATATATATATATATATATATGTATATAATTTTATATATGATAGACACACATACTCATCCTCATCATCAGGTACCTTGTGTGGAACAGACATTGGCAATCATGTTCCTCCACTCATACCTTTTCTCAGTTAACCTTATAAAATTGTTATTGCTACCCTTGCCTATTGCACATGAATTAAGATTTTCAATAAATGTTATTCTCTGTCTACCTCTACTGCGTTTGCCTTCAGTCTTTCCAGTGATTGCTAAGTGTTCTAAACCTTTGTGTCAACAAATATATGGCCTAAAAACTGTAGTTGCCTCTGTCTTATGGTTTTAATTAGTGATCGCTCAAGATTAGCCTCTTTCAGTACCAATTCATTTAACTTTTTTTTCTATCCATGATATCCTCATCATTTTTCTGATAAACCACATCTCTACTGCTTCTTTTTTTTTCTCTATTTCTTTGTTTGTTCTCCAACACACACTACCCTACAAAAGTACTGACCATACATATGTTTTAATTACCCTTATTTTGGTTTTCATACTTATATTTCTATTTGCCAGTATTGGTTTCATTTTTTTGGAAATGTATCTTTGGCCATAGCTATTCGTTTACTTATTTCACTTGTGTATCTGCCATCTGATATTATCAGGTAACCTAGATATTTGAATTTTGAAACTTGTTTGATCTATTGCTTTTGCTAATAAGATTGCACTTGGGGTTTGAGGGTTTCTTTGAGATGACCACACATTCCGATTTCTTTACATTCAAAGACAGGCCCATTCTTTTGCTCTCTAAAACTACATTATCTTGAAGTTTTTGGAGTTGTTCACCAGATTCTGCTATTAAAACTGTATCATCTGCATACCTGACATTATTAAGATTCTCTCCATTTATTTTTAAGCTTGAAATATCATCAAGATTCCTTAAGATTATTTCACTATATATTATTTATAAGTTAAAAAGATACACATTCTAGCAGAGCAAAACATGGTGATAATAATGATGATGATGATGATGATATAATTAGTTATCAATGAAACGAATAATTATAATTATCTATTTATAATTTAGCAAGGTCAAACCATAGACAAAGAGGACAATCTCTAAAACCACACAACTCAGAAACATGAAAATTGACAGGTATGTGCATAAATATAAGCAGTTCATAGTGAGGACATTTCTATTTTTAGTAATAGTATTTAGTTAAAAAATAGGGAAAAAAGGAAGTTTTAATATCATAAGTGACTGAAACTGGAACAACTTTGAGTGCAAAGGGAAAAAGAGCATTAAAGGGTTGGTGCTTAAATTTCATTTTCTAGAGAGTGTCCATGTGAGAACTGATAAAAACCAGTAATGGGTTTCACTAGTTTTGATAATGACAATGGTGATTGCTTTCATATAATGATAACAATCATAATAATAATGATGGTAGTAGTAATAAGAATACTGATACTAATAATAATATTAATAATAATAATAAGAAGAAAGATGATGATGATGATGATGATGATGATGATGATGAGGATGATGGTGTTAAAACCATAATAATAGAGGTAATCTTTTCAACACCACGGTATTTTTAATTGTAAATCATTTGAGTGTTTTCTTCCACCTTACATTAAAACTTTCATGTCAATAACAACCATTTGTAGCTGATACTTTCCTTACCTCCAACAAGTTGATGAAGGTGCGCACCATATTGACTAAAGAGTGAGAGATTATGCGCTTGTACTGTGGTGTCTCTTCTGCTGGTGCTACCCCAATCAGAGGTGGCCCCACCATGCCATCTTTGAAGGTCTTTTTCTTGCCATTGTTGCTCAACATAGCAGGCTGAGTGCAGCTAGTGACATAGTTCACAATAGTCTCAAGGTAAATGTTGCAGAACTCTAAAAATGAGAAAAGAAATTTAATTTTCAAAGTAACTTTATCTCTTTGGAGTGTCTGGTTTAAAAAAAAAAAAAAAGGCAAAGAACCATGTGCTTTCATTTTTACATTCATCAGTA
>BLXT01005709.1:340944-362678 GCA_019648995.1 Plakobranchus ocellatus
GCAGTGTGATCTGGTGGTGCTCCAGCTCTTCAAAAATAGGATCTGTGTGGGTCAGGAGCATCAAGGTGCCTGAGTCCTGTTAAAAAACAAGGGAATTTAATATGCCTGAAACCCTTGTTGAGATTATTGCCTGACATTTTGTGGTGCCTGGGTCCTGTTAAAAAACAAAGGAATTTAAAATGCCTGAAACCCTTGTTGAGATTATTGCCTGACATTTTGTGGTGCCTGGGTCCTATTAAAAAACAAAGGAATTTTGAATGCCTGAATCCCTCGTTGAGATTATTGTCTTATGTTTTGTTTGATAGTGTTGGCAATCTCTCTCACAAGACTTAAAAAAAAAAAGATCATAATTCCCTCCTCTAAACGCTAAAAAAAAAAAAAAAAAAAACTATTTGTGATCCAATATCTTAGCTCAGACAGAATCAACACATAGCTGTACAGTTCAAATTATTGCCAAGCCCATAGACTCTCCTGTTTTAGGCTGTTTCAATGATTTAAAGTCTTCAAAATGCAGGTTTGTTCTTATAAAGACTGGCTTTGACACATCTTAGATATATACTTATTCAGGAAAACAACTGCTATAAATTTCTGTAGACAAGATTCCTTGTCCTTCCGTTAGCTTCCAAAATGCAAGGCTCTAGAAATGTTTGTATCAAACAAGTGCTTTGGTTATTTTCAGTATATCTTTCTTGACATAAGAGAATCGATCTAATTACATAAGTTGTACACTTGCATACTGGTGAAAAAATTGTATTAAATCAGCTCTCTTCTCTTTGTCTTCCTATCTCTAATCTGAAAGTACAAATTTTTAATGCTTTTCTAAAGCCAGCCTTTTCTCCTCAGGATGGAACTTTAAATATTTATTAAAATCATGATGAATCTAACAAAAATTTTCAGCATGAATTCTCTTCACTGATTTCTCCATAAGCAGTTCTTAAATGATAAGTAAAATAAGCATTAATACTAGTATCATTATTTTTTTGCATACCTCTCCTAGATTCATCAGTGAAGCAGGCAGTGATGATATGCTGCTCCTCTTATTTTTGCTGTGAGACGATTGGTTGCTGACACGAGACACAGTCCTGGCGTTTCTGCTGGCCGCAGTGCTGACCGGTCCCCCAACCTCACTCTGGCTATACTCACTCTGATTGTCCTGGTCAAGTTTCATAAATTAGAGATTAATTGCTTTTTAAGAAATTTGTTTGGATTTGCCTTTTTTTTTAAATGTGTGCTCTATTAAAAAAAATGTATCTTTAACAACTTTCATCAGCATTTTTTTTCTAGCTCAACAGATAAAAAATCAGAGATCTTAATACACTACTAAAAATCTTCTATGAACAAATTCTTTATTTTCAGATACTGAAAAAAAAAGAAATTATTTTAAGTCTTTAGTTATTTAATTTGAAATAGGACTTTTATTTGAAAAGGCTTTCCTCCTTTGGACTATTTGGTATCATGAAGAAGCTCATTTATACCCCTTTCCCATTCATAGAACCTGACATTTCTTGTAAACACTTATACAAAAGTTATGATATAATTTATCAGTTGAGGAAATATCAGTTGGTATATTTTTTACACTATAAATTATCCTTCATTCAAGCAGTTTGTTTTTTCGCTAATGATAAGCTTCTTAAGTCCTTACTGATACATTAAATTTCTGTTACCACCTTGCATTCTTCAAGAATAAATATTGTTTAAGAACTTCAGATGATCAGAATGAAGTCACTCTTTAAAAAAAAGCCATAATGTTCAAGTATTTAAGATGCTATGTTTTCTTAGAAGCTTAGCTTACTTCATTATCAGAATATGAAAATATGATTCAATATTGTTGAAAAAATGTCTCCTCAAATGTCAACTATTCTTCAGACTACCTGTGTGACATCAGCTGATACAGAGAGCTTGTTTCTCACATGGTATCTGAGTTCAAACACTTTACTAAGCCAAACTTCCTCATACGTTTTCAGGGCATTTTCTATGGCAAGGTCCTTCACTGCTCTCTGAACGATAGCTCGAACATCATCAACATGCTCTGAAAGCGACAGAAACACCAGTGATATGAGAAGACCCACGAATACACCAGACAGAAAGTGATTGATTATATTGTATAAGTAAAAAATAACCGAGGGTAACAAGAACATAGGAAGTTGATAGTTATTTAAGATAAAGCATCACATAGTTGCTTGTTAGTTTCTGAATTAAAAATTTGGAAACTTAATCTAGAAAGATTTATGAAACAAACAAAAAGATATGGATACACAAAAGAACATTTCTTGATTTTGATGAAAAACAGGAAGATATGCTTGTGTTAAGAGCAATAGTGTGTAATATATTTTATCTTTCATGCAAACTTAGGGGGCCTCGGTGGCTGCCACCTGTTCCCTGGCCTGACAGAGGGCCTGAAAGCCAGAGAACACCTTGTTGTGGACTGGCTACATGCCCAAAACCAATCATGCAAACTTAAGCATTTTTAGAACTGCTTAAGACAATATGTTTACACAAAATTGCAATGGGTTTTATTTCACTGATATCAGTTCTGAGGGATCACATTTCAAACAATTTAAGCATCATCTTGTTTGAGAAATCTTCAAAAGAAAAAAACAAAATAAAACGTAGAAGCTAATAACTTGGTCAGATTTATTATTATTTTTTTTTTTGCATGTTATTTGTAAAACATATTTAAGGCCAGTCAAATCAAAAATCTATTTTGTAACTTTTCATCCAGCTCATCAAGACAACATTTTATTCTCTCTGGTAAAGTTAATTAAATTCATACCAATCCTTATGAACTGGATATGGCAAAAAACACTGTTAAGAAAAAGGTATTTCAAGTACATTATTCCTCTTTCAAATGCCCTGTAAAAAAAAGTTTAATGCATTTGTACCTTGACAAAGAATAATTTCTTTCCAGTGAATTTGAAAATTCCTTTGACGCTTTCATGGATTAAGTGATTTCAGATAACAGGTTTAAAGATAAACTTTTAAAAATTTAAAATGAATGGAACACATTGAAGAAAGTACAGCAGAAGCTTAGCAGTAAAATTCACATTGCCATTCTTCCATGCTGATGAAAATTTGTGAACAGCTAAATGGAGCAACTAGTCTTTAATGACTACATAAATCATCTTTTTTGGCCAAACTGCCTCTCTCACTATTTGTGTGTCTCTTAAATATTTTTTCCTCTCTCCCTACATCTTTCTCTCCCCATATCCTCTTTCTCCTCCTCTCTTACATCCCTTATCCCCCACTAATCTCTCTCCATTTCTCTTTCATTGTTTTTACTCACGCTGTAGGCCTAAACTGAGCAGCTCCCTAAGAGTCATCCTCTTGAGTGTGTCATTGTCTATAGTGAGAGCCCCGCCAGTGACCCTGACCAGCTGTTTCCAGTGGCGTGTACGCATGGCAGGATTGCTCAAGTCATCAATGAGTGGAAGACAAGCCTAAAGGGCATAAGAGAATACTGTGAGAACATTTCCTTACTTAGAAAAAATCTACCTCGTAAAAGATGGTTTTGCACTCATAAAAATGGTGAGCACCACTACTTTAATCACCTCCAATTTGCACTTTATTTTTATAATCATAGCTCTTTTCTTCTTTTTCTTATTACACCATCATCATAATTATCTTGATTTGTTATTGTAATTATACTTCATTATTATTGTTCATACTCTTATTAATTTTCATCTTTTTGATGAAACAAAGTTGCTCTTATGTCCTTATAATATTTATTATTTTCGTCATTTTGAATATGCAATATTTCTGAAAGTCTATTGAATATTTAAGTTCATCCCACTACCACAATTCCCTTGATTTAACCCTGCAGTTCTTCTTTTGATTTTTTTTTAGCTTTAAAAATTGGGTCAGTTCCCTTTCCGCAATTTTATTTTGTTCTAATGCATGGCTTAGCCTGCAGCTCTCACATTGAAGCGAAGTGGCAGTAAATAATTATTGATAATGTCGAGGAAAACTGAGTTAAATGCCATTGCTTCTGAAAATTAAAGGGAAAAAATCAAAAGGATCAAGAGAGCTCACTTGAATAGTAGTGATGGACTCATGCAGTCCCATGTAGACATCCCAAGTAAAGACATCCTCCGGTAAAGCTCGGACAATGTCCAGCTGCTTGTTCGTCTCCTCCCGCAGGAACTTGGTATTCATCTTTTGCCATCTGTGACGCTTCCAGTCTGACTGCTGTTCCTCTATGACCCTTTATGAAATGAACATGGAAATGTAGAGAGTGTTGTGTTCTATGCATAATTTGAAACACCTAAAATTATGTCCTCATCATGAGGAACATGAGGCTCACAGTGGATCCAAGTCTCTTGCAATACACAGGCAACTTAATCAGAGAAGTAGCATCTGGACTTGAGTGCAAAACAGAATTTGCTGTGGAGAAAAAAATTCTTGATTTGAGAAAACTGAACTGAGCATGATTTGTCTATGTGTAGGTTTCCTTTTTCAGCAAAGGCGGTCTTGGTCTGGCCTGGTATCTCAGAGAAGAGCCTGATCCCCTGTTGTGAATTAAGATCCCATGTGAGTCACCTGGTAGTGAGCATGAGGTTTCACTTAATGGTACACCAAGGTCTGATTGATGAAAGCATAACCTGATATGAACTATTAAGTAGTGTGCGGGCTAACAAAACACGCAGATTAATTATAAAACAGTTTTTTAATTTAACATTTTAAAGTCCTTGAAAAAAAACTTTTTTGTTAAACCAAAAATGAATGTCTTTCTTCTAAAAAAGTCTAAAAATGTGAAAAATGTTTAATGGAAGTAAAGCGAGAGTACAAAATTTGTCAAGTCAAAATTCATTTTGTAATTTTGCAATTTGGACTCAAGACTCTTAAGGACTTTCTGACACAAAGTGTGGCTTTGACTCAAGAATTACAGAAAGTTTGGCTAAAAAAAGTTTTATCAAAACTGCGTTAATCTGGGGACTGAAATTTTTTGTTTTCACATTTTCTTTTTTATAATTGTCACTTGGCTCCCATATAAAACACTACATTTATTTCTTAAAAGTGTTTTAGGCTAAAGCTAACTCTGAGAGGCTTGTGGTACCTAGATTTTTTTTTATAGCGCTTTAAGTTTATTTAGAAAAAAAAAAAAACTGAATAGTTTTCATTTCTCACTAATTCTTTAAAGGACTGATGTTAGCTTTTAAAAAATAAATGTTCCTCAGTTGCCAGAGTAGCTTACATGAAATTTTTTAAATTATATTGCATGGTTCGAATTTGTTGGAAAAACTGCCACAACTTTTCAGAGTGACTGTATCATAAAGATGTTTTATCTTATTGACAGGTGACTTTTCGAGAATGTGTGTGTTGCTAACAAAAAGGACGAGTAAAGCAACAGTGAAAAATACCCATTATATTTAATATTATTATAATGTAAAAAGTAGATTATCATAGAGCAAAAAATGATGAGCCTCATTGTACATTGCTTTTCCAGAAGGCTCAGAAGAAAATCATTAATGCCTGAGTATTAACAACATATTGTGAAATATACCATGCATGAAGGCATGATAAAATACAACTTCATTGGTCCAAACTGGCAAAGAGAGGCACAAACAGGGACATGTGAGCTGCATCCAATCAAGGACAGAGATTGTCTGGTAAGACTGGGGGTGTATAAGCTATTGAAAGAACCTACAAGTATACTAACCTTACAGTCTCCCAAACTTGTTTCAGGTTGTTCAACTCGTGACGGCACCTGAAAAAAAAGAATATACACAGCTATCAAGATATTGTTTTTATTATCGCAAGCAACTAGTGAAATTATTTTGATTTAAATTTAGTCCACTCAAAAGTTACAAAATAAATTAAGATTGTGCTCTGAACTATATGAGAGAACATGCAAATACAAAATTCATACTTATAAATGCACATAGATATTGAGACAATCTCAAAGAGTCACAGGTCCCATTTTGAGCATTTGAAATAATTAATATAACTTGAAATTCCATTTCTCTCCACAATGTTAATTGTAAAATCTCTTTTATTAGGATGCGTCTTAAAACATACTTATAAGAACAGCTTAATACCATCAAAAAAATCATTATTTCAATAAAATTTCAATTTCAAAATAAAATCAACATTAAAAAAAGCTTCCAAATATACAAGAAAAAACTGCTAAGGATTCTCACGTAGGCAGCACAGAAAAGTTGACCACTGAGGCTTCTAGTAGTTCTTGCAGCTCTATCAGGTCCTGAGCTTCATTCTCCAAAACTAGCAAGCGTTTGCTGAAGCTATCAACAATGGAGTGGGCGTCTGCAATGGAGCACTCACGCTGGTACACGTCAGAATTGTCCAAGTCATCAGAGAGAGACTGGACACGCACAGAAAAGGCCTCCAGATCCTGAAAGAATTTGTGATACAATTCTTTTTACAAGTAAAAACTATAGTGGAAAATCAAAAGCAAAGTAATGAACTTAGTTTCAAAATCCTTGTAAGTTTTTAAAGGGGGAGCGGTTTCAGCAGAGTGGTCATTCTTTATGTAAAATTCTAATTATTTTTAGCAGAAAGAAAATCAATAACAAGTATTAGTCAGTTTCCTTATAGAAATTTCCGTCCTAGTGTAAAATTGAACCCGTTCAGAATGGGATCGATTAGGCTATTGCTAGTTATAAAAACACTCACAATATTTTTTTTTCTTTTCTCTCCCTATGCTCGTAGATGACTAATTTTCATTCTCTCTCTCTCTCTCTCTCTCTCTCTCTCTCTCTCTCTATATATATATATATATATATATATATTCTCTCTCTCTCTCTCTCTCTCTCTCTCTCTCTCTCTCTATATATATATATATATATATATATATATATATATATATATAAAAACTTGTATATTTTAAAGGCAAACTTTCCTTTAGAGCCAACTGAGTTATTTCTTTAAAAAAAAAGGTAAGTTTCTTATTTTGATCTAAATGAAATAGAGAAAATCTAGGATCCAAAGGACGCAATGGCAATTGAATTGATATATAAAGTAAAGACAAAGTAAACAATAGCCAACTAGAAATTATATATTAAACTAAACCGTACTCACAAAGATATTAATAGTAAATAAACATCCAAACATTTTGCCGTAAGGGCTTCATCAGTGTAAAATATTAAAACGATTCAATATTGAAAGGTCTACACATATGAAGCCCATACAGCAAAAAGCTTTGATTTTTATTCAAATAATTAACTTAACATAATGGAAATCAATCTGATTAACGGAGGATTGAAACTGTAAATGCCTTTCAAAACTGAGATCAAAGCTGCAATTGATAAGGGGTAATAGGATGAAATATGCCCAGTGCCTGAGAGATCAAGTTTTATTTTTACAATTTTGCTATTTTATGTTGGTGTTTTTATTGAAATCTCAGATTTGCTCAGATATTATGACCTTTGCAAATGATGTATTTCGTTCCAATAATTCAAAAAAGCAACCTTTGAGTCAATAAATTGTGATAATTAGAACTTCATGACTTTTTAAAGTATATTGAAGGCCCTTGCTTTTTATTAATGAAAACCACAAAATAAGATATGTGGATATTAGAACATTTGTGCGGTCCTAAAATCTGATGTCCTCTGAGTCTTTTCTACATACCACTGTGATGGAGGCCGACTCCTCCTGGATGCGAGGGCCTAGCCTCTGTTTGGCCAGAGAGACTTTGGTTTTTAGATTGTTCCACCTGCCCGGAGCAGCATTGAACAGAAACTGTGTCTTTTCCGGAAGGATTTGACCATACTTCTTCAGCAACAGCACAGTTCTGTGCATGGCGGCAAACTTGCCATCCATCTCACTCTGCTGTGCAGACACCTTGAAGAAAAAGGTATACAAATCATCTTTTAGGTTCTTTTTCATGTGACCACTTTGTGACAAAAAGGTCTTTTTGTCTTCACAAGCCACCGTTTTCCCCAATTTCTGCTGGCTTGCTGCTACGATTTAGTATTGTAAAAGGATCCTATAGAATAAGCAATGCTCATCATGTACGTCCATGGGACTGCTCATAGCATGTCCAGCACCGCATGGCAAAGCAGCATCTTTGCTTTTACCTCATATAACTAGTAGTGCTCATGTCAATTATAAGGGACATTTAAAACAGATTATTTCTTTTATTGCAAAAAACAAACTTTACATGTGTTAAATATATTATCTCTGAATCCACATACTGGTTAAATACAGTTTACTCTGTGTTACCTATGAATTTTCTTTCACATAATGGATATATAAAGTTTACTGCAATTATACAGCCATGTGTATATACAACATATAAAATTCTCAAACTCGTCCATATGGCTGGATATTAACTTAATTTTATTTTTACGATGCAATATGATTTTCAAATAATTTCTTATATAGCACTATGCATTAACAAGTAATGCACATACTCCGCTTTGATTAACGGCATAATGTTTTATAACTGCTGTTTTCTGTCTTTCTCTCTCTCTCCCTCCCCCTGGCTATGTCTTGAGCCTCACTCTCTTTCTCTCTATCTCTCTCTCCTCCCTCTCTCTCTGTGTCTCTCTCTCTCCTTCCTACTTCATTAAAGAGTCTCATCATCTTCATAAAGCTAGCTGTGTCTCTCTCCTCTCCTGTGATGCTTTCAATCTCTGGCTCAATCCGCTTAAGGAAAAGGTCTAGCTTCTCAAGCATGGAAGTCACCTAGAAAACATACACAAGTTTAGAAATAAGTCTTGGAGCATGAAAACCCTTTGTAACTGCAAAAAGATGATAATACAGATTAGTCAATAAATTCTCATATTAACAAAACAAAAACAACAAAAAATTAAGTGAGTACACGATACATTTGGAAAGTGACATAATGTTTACAAGGATAAATTAAAAGCAAAAATGTAGGCCCAAATGACCTAGCACTAAATTTTATGCTAAGGGAATGATTTCGTTGAAAAAGCAAGCCCACGAACATTTTGTAAATGTCAGTCATTCCCAGAAACCTGATTACCCTGTTATAAAATCTATTTTGTAAAGCAGAGACCTGAATTATCTCCAATCCATATATTAGATCTGAAGCAGACTGGGGCAACCATCTTTTTTTTACTAATTTATTTTCATTAATATTCTCAAGAAGCTTGTGCTATACCAATCGTTTTTCCTCAACGAATCATTCAACTGTTGTAAATCTCACTTTGCTTCCCAACTATGACTGTCTATTTCACTTTCTTAATTTCTATGACATCTTACTTTATTAAGTAAATTTTTTAGACATCTCAGGCTGAATTTGCTAAAGCAAAACAGGCACTTAGCCCACTGCAATAAAAAGGGACTATAACTTAAACAAATACGCAAGTGAAAGGATACTTGCAATCTGTCTCTGCCAAATATTTCTTCCACTCCCAAGGCATATCTACCTATCTTTCACTCATCAGATAGCTGCAAAGAAGCCACCACTGCCCTGCCAATTGCAGCTTTCCATAAACGAAGAAAATCCTTAGACTAGGCAAATAAATTCAACTCGATTGACATCAATTTACACTGTGTTACTAGACTTTTAAAAAACATTTAAATTGGTAGAGTTGTCTTCTTTAAGTGACCCATGGTAATGGCTTCACCTGGTCACTCAGGTATTTGGTAAATGTCCACATCCATTTGCTTGCATAAGTGGTCAAGACCTGCTTGATTGGTTGCAGATCTACTCGGATCCAGCCCACATTATGATACTCCTCCAAGCCCATTATCTCATCTCTTGCAGTCTGTTATGAAAAAGGTGAATGATATACTAGTCAAAATGGCAAATCTCAGATAATTCCAGCCAGAAGATGTTGGATTAAACAAAAAGATTCAAAACCTCTTTATGAAAACAATTATACTTGGAGAATATAGAAGCATCAGAGACAAGGCACTTTAAGATAAACTAATAGTTTAAAAAGTGTAAAATATGAATATGACAGTTGGTATCTAGACATAACTTTTTGAACTATGACTGCTAGTAACATTTTATAAATAACAATCGGCAAAGACTCTTTTATCTATAGATGGTCAAACATTCAGAATAAGGCAAAAGCCACGAACACTTATGATTTATATTTTTAATGAACATAAACTCTCATTATCATCTTTATTCTTCACTGGCATCTTAAACATCTTTAGAAAAGGAAAAGTATCACAATTGCATTTTTCTCAAATTTGTAACTTGTAACTTTCTACTCAGGGAGATATTTCAAGATGAATAATCTTTGTATGGTGCTAAGATAATTGACTATTTAGGGCTGCGCTTGATCTATATGAATCCTACCACTTCTAACTCTTGAAATCATCCACAATGTCAGGAGGAGGTAGCTCTCAACAAAAAGAAAATCTCGGTAGCATAAAGTTTAAAAATAAAAATTACGATGCTTCATCTCTTCTTACGTGTATTAACCTTTTAGTAGCCAATGCAGTAGCAAAAGCAGACACAATTTCTACAAGTATATCACATTGTATCCATATTAATCCTATCCTTACGAGATGTTTTATTGTCATATCCGTACGTCGGGGGTAATTGAGTGCACCCATATTTAATATCAATAAATTATAGTCGTATCTGTACGTGTGGGGTAACTGCGTGCCCCCAACTATATGTAGTAAAAAAATCGCTATACACCTATCTGTACATCGCGGGTAACCAAAGCAGCCCATATTTTACATAGTAAAAAATAATGGAGAGTTTCAGAAATCACCTTAGGTCAGTTCAATATTGATTTTCTGTAAATCATTAGTATGTAATCATATGTCAAAATGAATTTTTGAGGAATACTGAAAAGCCGAAAGAAAAATTCCCATTTTAAGTATTTTTAAAAAATTATAAACAAGCCTTGCACGTACAGATAGGGTTAAAAGCATACCCTGTATGTATCAATCTCATGATCAAATTCATCTAGAGAGGGGACGTTACTCTTCTCCCCCTCCTGCACAGCTTTCGGAGTAAGGAAAGTCCTCTCTGCATGTTCCAAAACCTCAGCAGAAATTGTGCTCTTGGCTGAGGATGCCCTGCAAAATGTTAAATAGAAGATTTGTTCATACAAATAAGTCTGATGGGATGATATCTTTGTTTTGAAAACGGAAAGTATTTCCATTATATTCTTTGACTATGTTCTTACCGTAATTTGGAATTACCCATCCACACCTGATTTTATAAAATTAAAAATATTATTCTAATAGTAGTTTATAGCACTTACACTTCTTTGTTTACAAAAAAAACTAGCTGGTTCAGGACTAGTGAAATAGTGCTATTCACTTGTCATCCCAAGCCCTCTCAGCTTACCTTTAACTAGTTGTTTCTTAGTGACTTATATTACTAGTTGTTTTGTTGATGTTTTTTTTTTTATTTTTAATGGTGAAATGTTGATAGTGGGCCTGTCTTGTCATAATAAGAATAATTTCAGATGTGGCCACTTCTTTTAGTGTTGTGTGATATAAAGTGCTGTGTGTAATTTTTTATTTGACTCTTGTGTGGCGGCTTTTATAACACTCTATATGCAAACTTTGTACTTTAGGCAATTTTCTGCCTCGCAAAATGGCAATAGTCTGATGTTTAAGTTAAAGAGACTGTCTTTTCCTTGAATATGTTTCATATACACATTATGTAAGTACACAATTTTTGTGGTTCAACATTCAGAACTTGGAAAGCTAATGGGCTGGACTGCACCCACCATCATTACCTGCAGGTAGGCAGTATGAGAAATAGAAAAATAAAAGTAAAATTATAGATCCTGATGAAATTTTGTAAAAAAATGTGCTTACTTTGAGAGACTAAGTTCTGAGCTACTCAATTTGCAGTTTAACTCTTTAACCAGTCAGAAACGCTTAGAGCGTTTCTCAAACCAACCGCTAATCCAGTCAAAAACGCTCTCACCGTACATGACCACTTTTTACTACTTTTTGCACTCACACAATAAAACAGCATTACGAAAAAAAGTTATATAATTTTGCTTTCACAGTTTACTCTGTTCTTTTCCCTTTCATTTGGTGTATTGGACAATAAGCTGAAACAAAAATTGAGTGATTTATGGGCATTTTAAAAATACACCCTTGTTGACAAGGGAGAAAAACCCAAAAATAATGAGTTAAAAAATAACTGGCTAAAGAGTTAAGTAGTTCACAATAGGTCTGGCTCAAGCTATGATTCTGGCATTGTAGTGAATATAATATTGTTCTATGTTATGTAATGTTTGAAAGGCCTTAATCTAAAATTAGTTAATCTGTTATGTATTATTTTATATGATAATTTATCCGTATATTATGTAAGTTGTATGAATTGCTTCATACTAATGATATCTGAGAATGATAAGTGCAACATTTAAAACCAATTTGTGGGTTTAGAGATAATTATGTATCTAGACATATTAGTGCAAGTCAGTAGCAAGGAAAAAAAGGATGGTGTCATAATCTTTCTTTAGTTTTTCCTCTCACTCATTTCTGGAGGTGCTATGTATCATTTGTTATGCCAAACAGACTTGATATCTCACACTCATTTTATCCTATGTATTGCAATTAAGGCACTTTCCACTGTTTTTTATAGACAGCACTGCAAACCAGTAGCCAATTATTCTACACTCCTTCCAGAGGGCAATATTGATTGCATGGGTATTTCTATTGATCAATAATTGTCTGCACAATGATGTCGAGGGAAGATAGCGCTGAGTCTCAAGTTTTTTATGTAGATTAAAGTACTATAACTTCAATCACATTCCTAAGGTGAACCAAGGTATAATGAGCAAATAATTCCATAGAATGTCTTATTTTTAAAAAGTAGGGTCATATAAAACATGCTTTGTCAATTCCCATGGTTAACACAGTAGACCTGATGTTTGCAATTCTCTTTTAATGAGGAAAAAACATTGAGATCACAGGAAGAGCTATAGAATGCACACAAACAGACATTGATCCAGATCCAATGAAATACTAGGCTACTGTGCACAATAAATTGTGCTTAATATTTTGCACTTAACATATTATCAAATGGATACTGTCATGCTATTATATAGATTCACCCACAGGCTCACTGTGTAATAAGCATTATGTACTGCCACTAACTAGACTTTCAAAGGTTTAGCCCAAATATGTTTCTTTACCATAAGAATTTCAGTTTTGCAGCAAACAACCTTTTGATTACTCACCTGGATGCCTGTGAAGATCTATCAGATTTCCCTGCAAGGAGTGGACCAGCTGACTGCGCTGCATCCTGTTTCTGCCCTGTGTGTTGGGTGGCGCTGCGTGAGCGCAGGGGGTTTGGTGTAATGTAACCCTGAAGAAAGTCTTCAAATGTCTGGGATACATCTTGCTGCCACAGGAAAGCGTACTCCTTAAACACTTCTAGTAGTTTCTGGGTACAAACACATATAGATTTGTATAACTATTATCTGACTAAATACATTTCTCATTTCTTCGATGTAATGTGCTTTGTGAGTAAATAAGAGAGTATGAACTGATTGTATAATTTCTTTTCTGATGCATGCTTTCACTTAGTTGATTGCATGGTTAAGAAAAAAAAATCAAGAAATTAATTATCTGGATTATTTTTTGTGCTGTGGCCTCAATACTTACTGTGTCAATACAAACAGTATTTAAAGGTAATGCATACTGTTAATCTTGACATTTCTATCATTTTTATTATCGCTTATCAGCAATTAAAGAAAGTAGACATTAAATGAAAAAATTTGCTGAGAGGCAAAGAATATGACATAAAATAAAGCATTTTTTTAAACAAAACTAGAAACGTCGAGTTCTTAAAGAATAACACTATAAAAGCTTCACTGTGGACTCATATTAAAAACAAATATTCATAAGTAGCAGTGAGTTGTGTTTGTTACAATTGAACCGCTGTAAAAATTGCTAGTTTGTTCATGCACTCCTGAAATAATGGTGTATGAGGCTGAGCGCAAGTTAGTCTGTTGCAAAGAACTGATTAGATCCTGATAAGCAATGGCTGGGTTTGCTTTCACCAGGGATGATTAAAGTAGAACTCAGAGACAAAATCCGTATGTATATTTTGCATGCTAAGATTATTAAAATTTTCTCCATTTACTTTAAAGCCACAAATATCCTTTAGACTATTCAGATTATTTAAGTATATTAGTTTAAAAAATTAAAGCTTATGATTTTATGACTTTCAAGGAAAGAAAAAAAAAACACAACAAAAAACAAAATAAAATCATTGCCACTGAATCCTAATAAGACTTGATTATCCCACCTTGCAATCCTCTCCATTGTCAGACACGACTTGGTTGATATCAGCTAATAATTGTTTCACTTCTTCATCAGCTGAAATGTAGTCTTCATAGGAGCCCTTGGGAGAAAATTCAATAAATCACTGGTTGCATTCATGTGGGAGAAAATTCAATAAATCACTGGTTGTATTCATGCTCATACAGATAAGTCTTTGGTTTTCAATTTCAAAACTGAACAACTTATAAAACATAAAAAAGAAACATAGATAAGAAAGGAGAATTTTCAGCTTTTGTTAAATAAGCATGTCTCTTAAAATCAATTAAATATCACTCGTTCATCTTTAATAATCACGGAAAGTAGCTGCAGGGTATAAAAACTATGAATAGACTATACATTTATTGCTTCAAGAAAACCTCATGAACTACAGATGCTCAACACAACCCCTGAATGCTTAACAATCTGCTTTTAGTTACCTTCAGCATTTCTATCACTTCTTATAAATTCATGGAATAAGTTTACCTTGGGTCCAAGCATAGTGACCAATTTCCCTCTGGCCAGATAGCTTTGTAGCCAGGTGTGAACCAGCTCCTGCACACTAATTACTGAGGTAGACTGGTCAAGTGGTGGTCGGAATGCTACGTTGTTCTCTATGAGTTCTAGGCGAATGGTCAGGATAGGTACAACCAGGCTCTCTGCAGGGTCCTAGAATTAAAAAAAAAATTCTCAAAATGTCATTTATTTAAACATGCAGAACCTTTGATGTAAATTGCAATGGCATAAAATGGTTCCCCATCATTGCCATATTAAATTCTTATTAGTCCAAAGACAAATGTATGATTATTATTGTCAAAGGTAGTTTATGATTATTTCTTTTCTGATAAAGCTTAACTTTGTGTACATTCCCCTTCATCATGACCAATTTTGCATTCCTATCTCCCTTTTTCTAATCAGCTTTATTGCTTCATTTTTGCTCTCTCAGTTTCGTGTTTGAGACGAAATTACTCTAATTTTTACATACTTTGAATATTTCTATCATTGTTTTACATTTATATCTCTGTTTCTATCTCTCGAACTCTGTATGTCTGTCTGTCTGTTTCTCTCCTCTCTCTCTCTCTCTCTCTTTCTCTTCCCTCTCTTTCCTCATCTTTGATATATGTTTTCTTCCTTCAAATCTTCTTTCTTAGTAAACCTCTTTGGTTTTTTTTTTTTTAAACATCCTCCTCTCTGAATTCTTTCTAACCACTGTTTGACCCACCTAAATTCATTCAATCTGTGGTCCATTTCATTTCTAGAGCTTACCTCCACCATATTAGCTTGCACCAGTGTGTTTAGCATCCCCCTCAAACTTGCCAAGGATGCTTGCTTCAGACCATCCAAAACAATGGCATCCATGTAGTCAATGTAATCACGCCAGGCTGGGGATGCTGCACTGATCTGCACAACCTCATAAGATTCTTTGACAAGGGCATGTACTCTAAGCCCTGCAGGGCTCACCACTGTTTCCAGCTCATCGTTGAGTTGTCTAAGTGCAGAGAGGCAAACCGTGAGGACAGGGGAAGGAAAGTGAGAAGGCAAAAAACAAAATAAAAAAAATATTGCATTCAGGATGTTAATTCTTTGGACAAATAGTGAGGGCTTGCTTCTGTTTTGCATTTTTTTTTACTGAAAAGTTTCATGCACAAAAAAATGTACCGAGCTTAAAATAAGTATAGAAATGAAATAGTTTTTCAACAATAACAAAAGAAAAAAAACCCTGCAAAACCATAAGCATTTAACATTGTGAATAAAAAGGTTAATATGCAAACAAAATTTAGTTTTTAAGAAAAAATCCCATAAAATCTTTACAAACTCAGTGTAATTATAAATCTAAATGTCTTTTGAGAAACCGTTTTCATAATTGATATTGCAAAGCTGATCAAAATGTGAATAAGTATTTATTCTTTATGCCTTGGGCCCTTACAGACTTAAACTTGTTCAAATCACCTAACTATGTTTTAGGACCAGTTGAAATGAGTATCAAGACATACTCTGGTTATGGACTGAAACTGGTGCCCACGAGCGTTGCAATGGTAATAATAAATTATAGATATGCTGATTCTGTGCACTCCAAGTTATTGAAAAACTATTTTAAAAAATTTTGAAATTCTTCTAGCCTACAAGTTTTAGATGCAACATGTAACTAAGACTGGATTAAAGACATTATATTAATACAATAAATAACAAAAGATTCATCCCTCACTTGTGCATCTCCATGAGTTGGTCCATACTGTACGATTGTGACTTGTCCCTTGCTTGGAAAACATCCAACATCCCTAAAGACCATGACATGGTCATCTCAGCCACCTCATGACAGTTGGTTTGGACAATGTCCAGATTCTGGTGGACGTCCAGGCACACAAGAGACATGGCAGACTCAATAAAGTCAGCAGACTCCTTCATTTTCCAGGTAAACTGTTGAAGTCCTTGCTCCAGGAGCTGTGACAAGGTTTTGAAAATTCCAGACAAAATTTAATTACAAGAAATATAAGAATTGAAATGAATTTTAGAGACCATTTTCGATATGAATTGTAAGAAAAAAAGAATAGAAAGTTGTTTGAAGTGAACATTATATGTGCTTTGGAATAAAAAATTTTTAACACTTTATTCGGCTATTATTCCAAACCATTAGGGATGAAACTGATAAATAAGTAAAAAAATTTGTGATACATCCATGAAAGAAATTGTTGTTTGTTGATGGTTGCCCAAAAAGTTATGAAGCAAAATATTTACATTTAAAACTACTTAAAAAAAATTGAATTAAGTTTAAAAAATGCTAATGTATTTGAAAACTGTAGGGAAAATTGAAATAAACTCCTTTGCCCATTAAAAAATGGTTAATCTTTTGAAATTGAAACAAAAAATGTTCTTCATCTCCAACCATGTTAAATTATATGGCTACATTACTTTTCTAGGTGATTGCGTATAAATTGCACATCAACTATACACAATGCTTTAAATTAAGCATATGTGACAACTTGCACAAAAGGAGTATCAGCAATTGTCTAATAGAAAAGATTTAAAATCAAATTTTTTTTGTTTCATATTGAATGTATTTTTTTTAAATAGATGGGCCACATATTTATTTCATCAAGCCAATATTTATCCCAAACAAGGTTCCTTATGCTATTTCTTCCTTAGAGTCAAGGAGATTTTAAAGAGAAAGTTTCAAAATCAAGAAGGCTTTTTGCACGGGCTATAGAGGACAAGTTACTAAAGCAATTGAAAGTAACCACTTGCATACTGCCACATCTCCAGCAACATTTATTGTTTTTGCCCTTTATTATAGTCTATACATGTTTTTCTTTTCTTTTTACAATGTTTTTATTCAATTCAAGGAGGTAATGGAGATTTTGAGGGAAAATTAAATTTTAAAAAGTTTCACGGAACTCCTTCAAACAGGGAGGCCATGGAAACCCTGCCCAAAGTCACATCTAATTTTTAAATACATTTTAAAAATATAAATTCATCAAATTACACTGTCAATCTGAAGCAGCTTTCTTTCAAACATGGGCCTTTCAAAAGCACTGATTGTCCGCATGATGGTGTTGTATTTAGAGACAATTGTCTCCAGTCGAGTGGCTGTCACATTCAGATCCTGAGAGTTTGTGTTTCTCAGCAGTTCTTTAGCTGGTTCTGGTAACTTGATGCTGCAGAGGCAACAAAAAGTTTGGCTTTATAACATTGTCACTTTAAAAAATTATTTTATGCCTCTTTTTCCTTACATATTTTATCTTGAAAAATAAAATAATTACAACTGAAAACTGGACTAATTTCCAACTTAAGAAAGAAAACTGAAATAAAGTTTTAAAGTTATGGTTTATTGTTCTGATTTTGATTATTTTATATCTAGAGGCAGTAAGGTCCTGCATGTTGAAGATAAATGTTTATTAAAAAAAAAACCAGTCTTTTTGGATAAAAAGTTTTTAGAAAGTTCTTTGTAAAAAAAAAAAGCCATTCGTATCCTTTTATCTACATTGTCAACTTTGATTGGAATAATTAAAGCTACAGCTTGATTCATTTTCTGTGTGGCTGCTACAGGAAAAAAATTCATCCAAACTTTATAAAAAATAGTTTGCAATAAATATGTTACATAAAATGTCTGATTCATCTTTAAACCATGGCAATCGAGTACTCTCTGACATACAATTTGCATGGAAATGACAGCTGATATCAAAAGCAATTGTTATTTTTTTAAGTATCCACTTACTTGAACGGAGGCCTACTGAGGTAATGAATTTCCTTCAACACTAGCAACAGCTGAGGATCTAGGTTGACATGAATAACTTGTGGCCGCACATCTATCTCATCATCATACTCTTCCGCTATCTGCAATACAAAGTGGCAAGAAAAGTATGTTTACACACTAGTCCAAATGAACCAAAAATACATTTTCAACATTGATGCAGATATTGAAACATTAGGTGCAAAAATGAAGAACAAACATGAATAAGATGGCAACTGATAATAGCTAGAAAAAAATTTCACATTTTACTTTTTTTAACTAAATTTTGATTTGAGGAAAAAAAATGAGCTTCTCTTTAAAATCATAAGGATGTACCTTTAGGTTGATGGATAGAGCAATGCCTTGATAAAAAACACTTTTAGTCTAGATTTAAATCAACCTAACTCTCTTCAAGGTATTGTATATATCTATTCTTATTTTATATACATTTCATTTTTAGCACATCATCGACTAAGGTCATGATAGGGTCAATTGGTTTCACAGTCAAATGTATAACAAAACAGCTTTTTATCTTAGTGATGTCAGTATCATTACATTTTATGATCATAGAGTTGTTAAATATATTTGCTTGTTTCTTGGTCTCCAAGATTAGCCACATCTTTATTTATACAGATTTATCTATTTCATTGAGAAGTAAAAAAATAAGTTGTGTTCAAAGTGATTCAACTAATTAGGTTCTACTTTGCTTGATTTAGTTTGCAGTGACCAATTTATCATTTTCTTTGATATACTTTAAAAACAATTTATTCTTGGCCTTGTTCATTGAAACTAAACAAAAACTAATGAGTGTGATGTTACTAACCAAGAGAGGTTGTTTTAACTTGCTAGTTAACTCTGAGACAATGTCTGTTTGCCATTTGGCCACAATGTTGGACTCAAATCTGAAAATGCAGTGGAAAACAAATAAATCAACTTTAATAGAGTACAAATTATTATTTTTCAACTATAAAAGAAAAAATAAGCTCATCAAAAGTATACGATTAAAAAAGGAACCTTACTTCAAAGTAAAATTTGAAAAAAAAAAATCACATGAAATTGTATCTGTAGGGTGTGGTGAGAATTGAAAAAGAAAAAGAAAAAAGATGAAAAAAAGAATAGTTTACACGAAGTATATGTTGTGAGCCCAATCCAATGAGTTGGAAGTAACATTTCGAAGATTTCAAATTATTTAAACAGCCTTGGCTTTTTTTAATCTGAGTTAAGAATTGGGAGTTTTTACTTTTGAAGCAAATGAGAATAATATTCAACTACTGCACTCCCAGGAACAAATAAACAAGTTTAAGATCTTGACAATGCTATGATGATTGAAGGATATGAAACAATACAATAAAACAATGCAACCAACTATTTTAACACCTACTTCAACAAATTTGAACTCAAGGGCAACTAAAAAAAAAATTATTTTCTGATTTAATCTTAGGACAAACCTTTGCATGTATACTCTGTTGTTCACATTCGTAAAAATAAGTTTTTAAGTTGGTGGTTGTATTCTTTTACTATTTTTGAAAAAAAATAATGAACAGAAGTAATAAAAACCAAAATAAATATTTTCTTCCTCAAAATTTTATGTCCAAAATCAGCATCATTTGGACAGGTCTCAAGATCTATATAATAGTATATGAGTCACCTTACATCATGTATTCAAGATCAATGATATTAGAATTTTCTGGCCAAACAGATCACAGAAACTGCTGAAGCCATGCTCTAACAAGCAAGATGATTGAAGGATCCAAGTCCAGTCAAAATAAGCCATGCTGCTTAACCTCTAGTGGCTTTTGTTTTTGTAATTTTTACTTCCTTTGTCTGGGAGCTTTCGAGGGTTTGATGACTATGATTTTGGTTTTTATTTTCTTTGTGAGATGATTTTGTTTGTGAGATTCAGTCAGCTCTAATCTATTGTCTCTAAAATGAGTGCTCAACAGTAATCTAGTTATATTATGTGAAACAAATTTTGAAGTGAGCAAATATTCTTCATTGTTTCCATTATGCATCCAAAATTATTCTATCTCTTCTCCCAAATAAGTAAATTTGTTGTTATGTGTCCAACAATTTCAAACTATGTTTGCAAAATAGCAAATTATGTTGGTTTCAATGTCTAATTAATCAAGTGTGCTTATATCTAGAAATCTATAAACAAATGTCTTGGTCAAAAAATGTGATAGTCTGCCAAACAAAAAATGAGTATCGATAGAATGGAATCTTTAAAAATTCTATGTTTAAATAACATACTTTTTAAGATGAGTGCTCTGTAACTTTGCTAAACATTTTTAAAAGAAAAAAATGAGCAATATTCACTGAATTTGAGCCAAAAAAGGCAAAAAAACTCAGTGCTTTTAAAATGCACAATGGACTCAATGCATGGGCAACTGAAAAAAAGTAATTTTGAGTAAAGAAGAAAAAAGCAGTTGCTAGCTTAAAATTATATCCTAGCAAAATAAAATGAAATAAAATCTTTAAATATATAGATGAAAGCAACTGAAAACTAGTTCTATTTGAACAATTCCTTAGACATTTTTAAGCCTTTATAAAATTTTCTTGGCTATATCAATATGTTTTGTTACAAGTGCACTGTAGCATCTTGTGTGAGGATACGTCTCCATTTCATGTGCAAAGATGTAATTCCTTTTTTATTTGGCTTTTCCCGATTTGCAGTTCTTCAGAAAATTAAATTGTACATGTTGTTCCTGAGAAGTCTCCAGATTTTGCTAGTTCTGTGTCTCCTAAGTCTCTTTCCAGTTATACAAAGAAACAAATGGTGATCTGTTGGGAATGTGCAAGTCAGTTGCTGTGTGAGGTGATAGCCAAATTTTTCACATTTATAATTCAGAAGTATATATGGATTCTTACGCTTCCAGCTCTCCCATGACTTCTGTGTAGGTCTCTCTCATCTGGTAACCCTGGTCACCCTCTAGAGAGTGAGGGCTTACTTGACGCATTTTTTCCATGGGGATCTGAGGGAGGGGAGGCAGCAGGTGGCAATTAAAAAATTAGAAGCAAATAATTTTATGTATTCAAGACCCTCAAAAATTCCTTTTTAACTTAATGATAAGGCTTGAAAAATTTGAAATAATGAAATAATACATAGTATAAGCCTTTTGATCCCAAATGTCTAATTTAAGATGTCTATGGAAATGCTCTCTAAGGACTAGCGTACAGCCCCTGAAGCAGGTTTCAAATCTTCAGGACCAGCATGCTTCAGATATTTACTTCAATCAAACAATTTGGTAAATTTATGCCTCTAAGGACGAAGGTTGTCATTTCATGTCCAAGGAGTCTTTAAAATTTTACTTCTGTGAGCCAAAAT
>BLXT01005709.1:370544-381668 GCA_019648995.1 Plakobranchus ocellatus
ATCAGTACTTACGTGGAATAGGACCAGACTAGGTTTAGAACATGCATCAGCGGTTTGAACAGTTTGATGATTGCCTGTGAGTCTGTGGATGCATGGAGTTTCTTGTACCAAGGCTCCATGGTGCTCAGGAATTTCAGAATTCGGCTTGTTTCAGCTTCTGCCTAAAGGTTTGAGAAAGAGTAAAATAAGGTATGAAGGCTCAAGAATAAAAATACTGTGTTGATAATCTATCGGTCTTTTTGCCTATCTATCTATATATAGTTATCTATTTATCTTTTTCTTTTATCTCTCACTACCTCTCTGGTCCTTTGTCACAAATCTCAGCTTTGTTTCTATTAGTTTTATGTACTTATTTCTTGATCTAAAAATTGACTTGCCAGATTGTTCTAACCTACAATATTTTTTTTCAATAAAGTACCAGGTGTTTGATTAATTTATTCTGCCTTTGTGTCTTCTGCAAAGGATAAAACTGTTCAAAGAATATCAAATTACATAAACTCAAATCTATGGATAATAATCGAGTACCTGAATGATAACAACTTTTTTACAAACATCTGAGCCATTAAATCAGTGAAATTATATGGTAAGCTATATCTTCTTATATAAAGGAGAATGTAGACATTTTTATCCCTGCAAAACTGTCATAAACTCTACATGTCAAACATCCTAGTGGGCTCTCTTAAAACTTATGTAACCAATTTTGATGACTCGGATGTTGTAAAAAGCAGTGAAGTGAAAAAAGACTAAAAAATTTCTCATTCTTTGAAAAGCTTGTTATAGATTCAATATAATAATTTTAACTTTTCATTTCCTGGTTTTCAGGTTCTTAGCAGGGAGTTTTTAAAACCATGTAGTTTAAAATTGCCTGAAATGCAACTTTTGATGCATTTAGACTGGACTCAAGACAATTTTTCTTTTTTTTTGTTTTTTCTTTTTAAAATCTTGATTTACCTTGCTAATATCTTTCCTCACACCACTGAACGACTGTGCATATTGGCTGTTTGCAGACTCAAGGTTCTGCAAAATATCCTTGGCCACATCTGATGCCAGCTGGTCATCAATAGAACGAAGCCTCTCCAGATGTGTCTCCCACATGGCAATCTCATCCAGCGGTCCAGGCTCTTTGCCAAACTGAGCTGTCAGTGCTTCTTGGGGGTCATGGCGAAGAACAGCCTGTCAAGAAAAAAAAAAACGTTCTATGAACATATTGAAAAAAAAGAAAAAAAAAAAAAGAATACCTGTAACATCTTTTAATTACCCAAATTTTTACATTGCTTTATATATTCTTAAATTAAAAAAATAATTTCAATCACTCAATGGGAACTATTCTTACTCGTATCTGTTTGATCCAACCAATAACTGTTGTTTCAAGCACATGAAGAACAGCTGCCCTTCTGGAGGGAGAGGCTGCTGCCTCTGCAAGGACCTCAATGGAAGGCAGGTTCAACACTATGCGACCCTAAAAATTAAAAAAGAACAAAAGCAAGCATCAAGAACAAGTCATTTCCTATGTTATTTTTGAGGGAAAAAAATCCAAGAGCAGTCAAAAGAAGAACGGAGGTGGGTCAGAAAATGCTTGAAGGGTTTCATGACAAACCCTTTATAAAATGTTTTCTAAAGCCTGACAAAAAGGGCCAACACTGGATATTTTTCTATGGTTATTTTTCTATTATTTAGAAACCTGTAGCCCATTGATGCCAAATTAATTTGTCCGATTGATAGAACTTATTAAAATAAAATGCTTACATTCCTCAATGCAAAATTTTCAAAATTTTATCCAAATTATTTTGTCATGGATCCTTTATTATGGTTTTCTTCTTTTTGGAAGCTTTGAATAATTTTGAAAATCTTCATATCGAGCATATAACAAACAATGGCTGATGATGTTGTTGACATTTTAGAATTTGTAAAGGGGCATTTGTAATGTGTTGTGATTTTTACAATGTAAAACCTGCCCTCTGTGATTTGTTTTTATCCACCATATTATTAATACTCCTTTATTTTTTCCCCTAACCTCCACATGACCTTGTGTGACCTCCACAGCAGCCATGAGCCTGTGCAGTATATCCATGACTTTGTCTCCACTCCCTGAGGCACTGGCCAAGGTCATGTTATTGGTGGACAGTAGAGGTAGAAACACTTCTCTGATAGTCAGCTCAAGATGTTCCAGTGGAACATTACTGCTGTCTGTATAGTAAACTTCAGCATCTGAACAACACAAAATGTGAAAGGAAAGATGTAATGCAATGCTTGAATGATTATGCTTGAAAGCGAATAATACTGATGAAAGTGAAGAGCCTATATTCATTTGCCTTTATTTACATAATTTACTTTGATAAGTTTTTTAATAATAATGTGAAGCAGTAAAAAAATAGTTGACTTTTTTTTTATTATTGCTTTTCATATTAGTATTTTCAAGCACACTATGTTAAAAAAAAAAAACCTAACAGAAGCCTAACTTTATTGTTTTGCATCTCATTAGAAATTAAGAGATATTCTAAATATCAAAATGAAAGTGTAGGATATAAAAAGATTTTTCATCATAAGCAGCGGACAGCTGAGAAGGATGGCAAAGAGAAAGACCAAGATAGAAAAAGCAAGTAGAAAGACAGATAAAAGAAAAGGAAGAGAGAAAGAGGTGCTTTATCCTGAACTTTTCAATGATTAAACAAACAGAAGATATCAAATAACAATATAGATTATTGTATTAGAAAAGGTTTACGGACATATGCAGAGGATGAGAGATGAATACCGAATGCTGTATACGTGGCACTAAAGATGGGTCAGACTGAAGCAGGCCTAGGCATCGGTACAACTGCAACTTGTCTGACAGTTTAATTTACCATCCACAATAATTATTATTATGCAAGTGTGCTTCTACAATTAATATATAAGAAAGATTGCAACATACAAAAGGGGATGGAGAGTTGGAGACCATGAGCATGAAAAGGAAAGAATTACAAAAGACTCAAAGAAAAATTCTGGAAAATATGTGATGGAGGAATAAACAAAAACAGGCATGAAAACACTTTGGATTTAGACACAGAAATGAAAGTTAATAGGCAAGCTCTGTTAAGTCAATTTTTTAATCAAGAAATAAATTCAAAAAACTAATGCAACTCAAACTGGAGTATGGAAGAGAGAGAAAGAGAAACAGATATAGCTTTAGATAGTAATTTATTATGATTATGTATATAAGAGAGAGCGAGTGAGAGAGAGAGAGAGAGAGAGAGAGAGAGAGAGAGAGAGAGAGAGAGAGAGAGAGAGAGAAACAAAGATATATTTTGTTCTATATATATATATATATATATATATACACAAAGATAGATTTTTAGACCTAATATAAGTTTAAAAAAAAAAAAAAAGAAGATTGACATTATGCGCAGAATGGCGTTTTGTGCGAACTTACCCATGTTATCCTTAGTGAGTTTTGTACCTGGGTTGCATTTAAGAAAATAGATGGATTTGCTCTGTAATTCCATTGGTGGCTGAAGAGCTGCGACAATCTGTCTGCCGGGTCGCATGTAGACCAGCAGGCGTTTGACATCTTCATTGTTTACAAATTCATAGAAGGCCAGCCTACAGGAAAGATTATAATCACATTATTAAAATATATGCTTTTGTTTACATTTTTTTTTATATTTGATAGTTCTTTAGCTATCTCTATGAATCTTAACTTGTAAATATTTACAACATGGCAACGCTTGATCTGAATTCCTCGCAATAAAAAAAAAATTCAGATAATTCAAAAATTCAGAATAGGCAGAAATACAATGTTAGAGATTTTTTTTTTGTCTAGAACTTTTGATTTAAATTTGGCGGCAGCAAAAGTCTTCTTGAGACCCAATCCTTTTGTCAGTGGGAGACTTTTAATAGAGATATTAAAAAGTATTGTTTAATTACCAAACAATCTGGGCATAAAGCTCAAATGTATGTTAAAAATACGTGATATATACTGACACAATAATCCAAAGCACTTACATGGAAAAAAAAATTATGTCCAGGAGAAAAATTCAAATCTGCAGAAAATTTAAATGGTCCAAAATGGACGTGACTTTACTGGTTGGTTGTTCTTGCCTTTATAAATTGTAAGAGTATAGATTAATCGATCCGCTGGTAATCAAAATTTAAATCTGAACTATTTTATCATTTTTATTCCTAGCTTTTCTTATGGTTTCCTTCTTCTCCAATTTCATCGCTTTCTTTTTTGTTTTTAATGTTTTTTCAGTCTTACAAAATGTTAGCGCATCCAATGATCTGTAAATAACTCTCAAGGGTTTAAAAATAGCCAATTACAAATCCAATCCAAATTATGGCTTCATTATATTTTACCCCAAATACAAAAAGAAATTAAATTCAAATTATTTTTAGGCATATTCTCAGTAATATATAAATTATGGAATAAGATATGGATACAAATCTTCTATTACAGTTTAATCAAAGACTGACTGTGATTTTAAATCATCAAAAGCTATTGCTTAAGCCGTGGATTTGAGTTAGTATATATTTGCTTTAAAAAATTGTCATCAAATCTTTATCATATTTAAATAATTAAGATTCAAAATTTTTGCTTCAGAAAGACTTCCTTTTCTGCACAAAAGCAATATTGCAAAATAGGCCTATTAATGATGATATCAAGGCACTTTTTGTCAAATGTAAATAATTTCATGGTTTATTACAAATTGCTGCTACAAAAATAATTTCAAGCAAAAGAAAAAAAAATTGAAATTTTAGCAAAAATAATGTACATTCAAGGTTTTTGGATTACAATGGCGGCTGACTCTAATTTAATCTGCTTCAATTTAGCAATGACTTTTGAAATCCAAGTCAAGTGTTGCAAAGAAAAATTTCATGTGTCCCTTTCACATAATTAAAAGTTATACTGTGATGTGACAAGTTGGAAAGCAGTCTATCATTGATAAGCTTTCTTTTCTTGTGTGCACATTCAGAAGTTTTCTTTCTTTTTCTCTTCTAAAACACCTTTTTTAAAAAAAAACATAATACAGTGCTGGTTGTACCATCTTACCTGTTCTCATCATTAGCCATCATATTTTTTAGGTCTTCATTTCTGGGCCGCATAGAGGACCCAATTCTCTGTTCCAGCCATTTGAGCCGTTCATCTGTTGCCATGATGGCTGGCTAAAAAGTATTCATAGTTACATTATAAACTAAAAAGTTAACAAATGAAAAGAAAAACTGAGGAAAGAATATGATATAGACCTCTCAAAAACTACTATAACAGTGAATAAACAAACTCAAAATTAGAGCTATGGCTAGTTGCAGAGTATCAACCAATACCTTTTTTTTTTGTTGTTGTTTTTTTTTCAACTAAAGTCATAGGCCTAAATCATGCTCTAGAAATCTAGATCTAAATGAGACCCAGAGGAAGATCTTGATCTGGATCTTGTTAGAAATTTCTCAAGGATCTGTATGGAGCTCTGTATGTGATTTTAAGAGCTATTTTTTTTATTTTGATTCCACCTGATATTAATGACAACAATACATTTCTTTAAGGAAACAAAGACGATATGAAATCAATTTTTGTTTTGACCTCTGGTATTTTGGTAAGGATTTTCTTTTGACCATACTAGTCATAAGAAAAGCATTCTTTTTTCATATAATAAACTAACATGTCTCTTTTTATGTCTGTTCTAAACAAGGCATTTAAAGAAGAATAAGTTTCAAGTGATGTCTATGTCTTCTGTGTCACTAGAGAGTAAAAATTTCTAATGATAAATAATCAAGAAAAGTTGACATAAACGAGCAGAAACATAATAGAGAGATGTTACTTCAATTGGGAAAGACAATAAACAAAATTTCCTACAAAAAAGTAAAAAAAAATTCCTTGCTGACATTGAACAATAAGCTGCATGGTAACAAACACTCCGATGATCTAAAATAAAGCCCTTCATACAAAAAGAATGTTGATGATAAGTGCTAATTTCAATCTAAATTTGTGAATTTGTGTCATAAATGTTTCTGTTTAATTATAAATAAGCATCGATCAAAACAAGTCACTGGAAAAGAAAAATAATCTATACATACTAGGAATCAATGCAAATGATAAAGAAAAGTATACAAAACTGTGAAGGGAACCATACTTCAGCAAGACTTTTAGAATTCTCATAGGGCACAGGGCAATTTAAAAAAAATTCCTTAATTTTCAGTAAATGAACCAGTACAAGTCATGGTGTAGCACCAGATATATCTTAAGTTAGAGGCTAATATGAGATGAAGCATTTACTGCTTTTTTTTGTTGTTTAATTAGAGATGCAGAATTTTTACAATATATCACTACCAAGACTTTAAGGTTGAATGTATCATGCATAAGTTGCAGTGAGTTTGTGTTTGTTACAGTTTAATTACTGTAAAAATTGTTGGTTTGCTTGTGCACAGAGTGAGATTCAGTGCATGTGGCTGACCGCAAATTTGCCTGACTATCAGTTATGAGAGGTGACTTTGCCCTAAGTCGGTCCGCTGAACTAAAGTAGCGCTCCAGAGGCAAGATTCTGGGCAGAGCTACTGAATTTCAGGGAGTGATATACAATATTTTTCATGAGGAAAAACTTGAAATATTTTTTTTTCCAAAACTCGGGTGCAAAGAAGAATGAATATAGGACTACTAGATCTACATCCAAAACAGGGTGCAGAAAAACTTTGCATTATTTCGATCTACGCTTTATAAGCGTATATTGACTAATGCACTGATATAAATTTACTGGAATTGTGAAAGAAAAGACAACAGTTAAAGCTCAAGATGTTAATTTGATCTAGAATCGAGATAAGATCTAGGTCTAGATCTGGCGAAAAGTTTTGAGCCTGGGCAAAACAGGCTTAGGGGCCTAATATTTACGAAGATAGGCAAACAATCAGATTAGATCTAGATCTATCTGTATAAAGCCAGAATGCTGCTAGATCTAAATTGCAGTTTTTGAGAAAAATAGTTTAAGAAACTTGGAAAAGCTTAGCTTTATACCTGTATGTTTAGCAAACAAAAGTATAAGATAAGGTGAGTTTTTGTTTTATTTTAATCGTTGCTACAATCTGCCTGAACATGAGAGCAAGCCGCCATATTGTTTGGGACTGTTGCTGTGGTAAAAGGTCAAAAGTGAGAGGTTAATAATGGCAACACTGTTAGTTGTACTAACAGACGCACCGTGGAAGTGGTTTTGTCCCTTGAGCTGCTACAAATAATAATAATAATAATAATAATAATAATAATAATAATAATAATAATAATAATAATAATAATAATAATAACAACAATAAAAACAATAAATATATTAATAAATGCAACACAGCTTCTTACTGCATGCGCATGTAAATATGTCTACACAAAAATACCTGCTGAACATAGAACTGTGACCTTTCTATAAGTATTAATTTGACTTGCGGCTTCAAATCTGCTTTTCCTTAAATAATTTCATGTCTTGGTATTGTATTTGTGGGTTGTTGTTGTTTTTGAATTTAAGTTGGTCGTTGTACTTTAAACTATAGCAAGAGAGCGAGCGAGCGAGAGAGAGAGAGAGAGAGAGAGAGAGAGAGAGAGAGAGAGAGAGAAAACAAATTGACGGTTTTTCTCCACTATCCAACTTTGGATAGGACATGATAGAAAAAGAATACCAAAAATGCCATACAATGATGATCAATAAAAGAGATCAGTGTGGAAGATTCAGGGAATTTAAAGAAAAATACACGATGCCGAGATCACACGGCATAATCACAATGATTTCTAACTGTTCTAAACCTTTGTGTGAGCAACTGTAGTTGCCTCTGTCTTATGGTTTAAGTTAGTGATCGCTCAAGATTAGCCTCTCTCAAGTGTCAATACCAATTTTAGTAGACCTTTTTTTCTGTCCATGATATCCTCATCATTCTTCTGATAAACCACATATCTACTGCTTCTAGTCTTCTCGCTATTTCTTTGATTATTGCCCAACACTCACTACCATACAAAAGTACTGACCATAGGCCTGCACAATCATGTTTTCATTACCATTATTTTCCTCAATGCTCTTTTATAAACAACCAGTCACAACTTCGAGTCATCGCAGGGCCACAATAATCAACTATTTCACGCATATGATAGATAGCTCTCTGCATAGGATAGAGAAGACATTTCTTTCCTTTTCTTTTCTTGTTTTTCTTTTGGTCTCCTTTTACTGTTATAGTGTAGGAGCCCCACCACTGCTGACGTCCTGGCCTGACGGAAGGGCTGAAAGGCTGAGATCAGCTTGTTGTATACAGGCTATAAACACAAAGATCTACACAAAAAAAAAAAAGAAAGAAAAAGACTTGCAGTGTATTTTGTGTGTGTTTGAGTATTTTTTTTTCTTCTTATTAAACATGCAAAATGAAAAAAAAAATGTCAATCGCATTCAATAAGAATTCCATTACAATGCTTCATTTACTCTCAATGATTATTTCTTTGGAGATGATTAGTCGTTCAACTTGATCGTTTAAAAAAGAACCCATGTGTTTCCCTCTTCTTTTTTTTTTTTAGGTGAACATTACTTTGAAGCTTTTCCAACTCTGCGTCTTCTATCCTGTAGAGTGCAAAGACCCCAAAAAAGGCTGATTAAAACAAGACGGATCTTGCTAGAAATTCAGACTTTGTTAATGTTAAGATACAATACTTAAAGGCTGCACGCAATTCTTGAACAAAATACATCCATGCAAAAACAAACACAAAACAAAAAGTAACTGAAAAAAAATGTACATTTTTTTTCCCCCGATAGAATAGTCTCTATTGTGATAGACAGAGTTATTCACCTTGCTTCTACCTTAACCACTTTTAAATGGCTTTTTAAAAATGCATGTCATTGGTTGAAGCGCGGGAATATCATTAAATATCCCCAGTGTTGGTTAAATTGCTTAAGTAATTTTTTTTCTGTTTCCGTTTTTGTTTTTATTTCTATCTATTTCAGACAGTTGTATTTGTCTTCTATCGCAGCTTTAAATACATTATGAAGAAAAGTGTGCGGAAACTCACGTATTTAAAGATACTTATTAAATTTTGCCTCAAGTTTTTGCTCTCTCACTTTCTCTCTCTCTCTCTCTCTCTCTCTCTCTCTCTCTCTCTCCCCTCTCTCTCTTTTTCTCTCTCTCTCAATTTCTCTCTCTGTCTCTCTGTCTCTCGCTTCCGGTCTCTCTTTCTCTGAGGCCAAGATAGTTGCAGCTTGGCTATATCATATCAAATTCAAGTCAATGCTATAGAAATTTTGAAAAAAGTTTAAAATAATATTAAACTTTAGCGTCCTGTTGCTTACCGAGAATTATACACCTTATAGGAAGAACTGTATATAAATGTGCTTTCGTACTGGTGTGCAAAATATATTACTTTATTTACTTTAAAATTATGACATAAATTATCATCGAATAGTTCTGCTCAACTATTGTTCTTTTTGAACAAACTTTTTGCGCCTTTTACTCCAGTCTTTTTACAATAAAGATATTTTTACATTTGTTTTTGAAAATTTACTTTGCAAGACCTTCAAAAAGAAAAAAAAAAAAGAATAAAAAACTTGCAGAAATTTTGCCTGTTTACTTGAAAGGCAGAGGTAGTATTTAGACATATGTCATTAGAGTTTTTGTTCACAAAAATGATTCAGCTGAAACAAGATAAGCAGATTTGGGCACCATAAGTCAAATGTTTAAAAATAAAACAATTTTATCTAACTGTAATCAAAGCTTTCATCGGTACGAACATTTCAAAATCAGCTTGCAATCAATTCAAAAGAGAATTTTTATGTGTGTTCTGATAACACTTTAATGCCCAACACCAAAAGAATAAAAAATAAAACATATCTTACAATTATTTACAATTATCTATAAACGATTAAGTTGAGATCGTTCTCCGCTAACTTCTAAACTGCTCCTCGGACAAAATTAATTTTTAATGGAGCATAATCTGCATATCTTTTAGTCATATGTGGTCTATAAAAATCAAAGAAAACCCAAAGATTAAGAGCGACAGATTTTTTTTCCCACAATTTAATTTTTATATGACGAAAATGAAGTACAGAAAAATATGTCGGACGCCATGCTGAGAAAGCCAAAATGGGGCAAATTTGCAGATTGAAAGCCATTCTTACACAGGGTATTTCCGACTTTCCCTTTTAAAAATATTAAATGCAAGGCATGGAAAAATCCAGATACATATATGTTTTATATTAGAGATCTTAAATAGACAATCTTTAAATCTTATCTTTTTGGACCCGATATCTAAAAGAGATCTTAATACATATATTCCAGTTCTAAACTCTGATAGTTCTAGAACTGGGTTCCAATAAGCCATCTAGATTCTAAAACTGGCAGGATTAGATATAAACGTAGAGTTAAGATGCAGAGTTTAATTCTCAGTTGCAAAAAAAAAAAAGAGAAAAACTTAGGATATTTTTATTACGAGAAAAAACATCATGACCATATATTTTTTAAATTTTGTTTTACGAGAAATAAGTAATCTTCATAATATATATTTTTGTCATCAGAGAGAAAACATAAGAGTAATCATTCACTCACATCTTAATCTACAAAGGTCGCCATGTTTAAGTTTTTTTAATGTGTTGATGAAACAAAAGTACAAAACAATCAATGCAATGGAAGAAAATGCAAATATTTGTCAGCTTCATCTTAAATTTTCCAAATCACTATCTGTTCAGCTGTAGTATTATAACCATTATATATTGTATTGTCCAACTTTTTAATATTAGTAAGCTGGAACAATGTCTAAAAAAGCCAGTATAGCACTTTTACTGTCTGAATGTCATCAAACTATACAGACATAGTTTTATGTCATGAAGATATAGCAGTAATTTACTCTGATTAAGACTTGGCACGATTCTATAATACAAAGATGGCATAAAAATGCCTTAGGGTGTGATAAGAATTTATAATAAGCAAGAACAAAATTAAAATTCCCATAACCGGTAGGCATGTAAAAATCAGAAATAACAATAGCAACAGGACCAGCATGGTAGAAATGCGATGTAAAAAAAAAAAATCGTTTTCTCACGTTTCGCGCTTTAAAGCGTCATATAATATACACTTAAAACTTAACACAATTATAGGCTTGCTCCTCAAAAAATGACGCAGCAAAAATTCTATGAAAATTTGACACACTTT
>BLXT01005709.1:477819-492143 GCA_019648995.1 Plakobranchus ocellatus
TTCTCATAATTACGATTTCACACAAAGTACAAAACAGTTTTATTCACGCCTCGCATAACGTCCCTCAATTCTATATTCTCCAAAATTGAAACCTTGAATTATAAACATTATAATTTAAAGTCAAGAGAGACAACTGGAATTTAAATCTCTTAATAAGATTTCATTTCAAGCCGCCCGAATGTATTTGCTAGTGTAAACCATAATTTTAGAATTACTGTAATGTATAAGAGAACACAACCACCAACTTAAAACTTATCTAAAAAAAGATGCGAAGAACACGGAGTGGATCGTAAAAAAGTTTCACCCTAAAGATTTCAGCAGAGATTTTTCCCTCCGTGGAAGCCTTCAGGGCCAAACGTGTTTGGATATTCTGTGATGCGCGGATTTGTTTGAATCAGTTTTGTGTTGGTGGTTGTATTCTTTTACTATGTCAATGTCATATACTTCGATTACCAGAGCGTCTTCAAGATCCTTAAACTTATTATTTGTTTACTGGAGTGCGGTAAAAAGCATATTTTTGTTTACTCTAGAACCATAAATATTGAACAGATTAGTTAAATTATAGGACTAAATCTTTTGGTAAACTCCACGTTTACACCGATGATGCTAGGGCTAAGCTGCATGACTAGGGCTAGAGAAAGCCTTTGAAAAGTGGGTCCAATTGGACATTTCAATCTGTCTAATTAATCCTTAAGATTTAGGATGCTTGGCAGCTAAGTGCTAGGTGACGGCTTCAATACTAGGTCTTGGCCAACGAGTCCACATAGCACCAATATTGCGTAAGCTAAAGAAATAGTGGTGAGGGCAACGAAGGCAAACTATGAAACAATCTGGTAGGGGTTATGCCAAGAAAAAAAAAATCAAGACTATACTCTTAGTTCTTCTGTTTTCTTTGACTGTTTCTTTGACTATTTGAGTTGCTTTACTTTATTTGATAATGCTTTTGTCGATAATTTCAAAAGAAGAAATGAATAAATTGATAAATAAAACACTTAGAAACAGAATCAGAGAAGTGGGTTATTTGTTGAATGTGAGATAATTTTTTCTTCAATACTTACATCTTGTCGCCAGTAACAATGACAGAACATGTCGAATAAAGCACACACTTGAGTTTATTAATTGTTGTCTCTTCAAACATTCTTAGGGTCAAGCAAATATACCACGAGTTATGCGAGACCCGGACATTATTGGTTAGTTTGTGTGTTTTAATTGATGCAACAAATATACATCTTCAATTTTCAGATGAATCAGATAGCTATGGGCGTTCCTTGTCTCGTTACTTTTTTATTTCCTGATCTTCAGCAGACAAGGCTGGTGCATGTTGTGATTGTCACTTTTAAGCTCGAATATTTTCAAGAGGGTGAACATCATCCTGGTCTTTCACACAATTTCTGTAAAACTTTTGTGCACGTCTGCCTTATATGCCTTATGTTTCCCTCGTATGAACAAACTGTTGGAGTTCATTGTGACGATTCACACACAGGTGAACTGCTGTTTGTTGTCCTCTGCCAGAACATGTACAATCCACGCCTGCTACATAGGGTAAAACAGGCAACTTAATGATGAATTTTCTTTGCGATGTTCATGTTAAGGTCAGTTGCATAATCTGTTTTAAATGTACAAATATATGACAAAATCATAATGGAAAACGGAGAGATCAAAGTTTGAGCCATGTAACGATTGAAATAATAACACAGTATTGTTCAATGACAATTGTATCAGTTGACTTCGAATGAGATTACCTTTGAAAAATTGAATTGAAATATTTATAGGAACAACGTTTTAATAATAAACCATGCCTAAATATATACAGTAACTTTATCGTTATTCGAGGCATTTAAAATTGTTTTCCATATTTTGGACGAAGGGTGAAGCCATAGCAAGAAAAAAAAATGCCCGTCAAAGAAACGACCAGAGAAACTTATAATAGTTGGCTTAATACTGTTGAAAATATATAATATAGACATAATAATAGCAACGCAATAGCAACAGCTACCAAAATAAATCCATAAATAAAATTAGCAAACAATTAACGTAGACTACAAGGAAGTTACAAAACGTACTGCGAAGCAATAGTACAGCTGTGATACCATCATCGCAACAGGCACTCAGAATTCAGCATGCATTGTTGACCTTGTTTAGGAGTCTCAAAACTTTGTTCTTACTATAGATTAAAGGGAATCTAATCGCCTTTGATTATTTAAAAGTGTTACAATTCTTTCATCAACCGAGTAGCTAAATAGCATGAAAAAGTTATTATTTTATTTTATTTATTTATAGACTTTTACATTATGAGAAACAGTGTTTCCTTGGCATAGAAAATTTTAAAACCTATTTCTCCTATTCCTCTACAACATGATACAACTATAGAGCAGTTGTAATCATACAAGTTCTCTAAAGTTTCATCCACCATGTAAAGAGCTTTAATAAGTTCATTTTGAGAAAAACACACTGTGTAATTATTATGACCTTAATAATAAAAAAATAATGAAAGCAGATAAAATTCACTGGTTCTTAGTCAATACCTCGAAGCTGTTTTCTGCACGTTTATCATCCCCATCCTTCTCTCTCTCTCTCTCTCTCTCTCTCTCTCTCTCTCTCTCTCTCTCTCCCTCTCTCTCTCTATTTCTCTCTCTCCCTCTCTCTCTCTATTTCTCTCTCTCCCCCCCTCTCTCACTCTCTCTCTCCCCCTTTCTCTCTCTTTTAATAATTTATTCAGCCAATCTTTGTTTTCAACCATACCATGAGAAAATAATCGATTCCTAACACAAAAACAAGATTTCACAGGATTCTTTTTCATTTTTTCCTTTTTTTTTTTTTTGTATTATAACAGAGAATAAGAATAAAACATTGTAAAAACTAAGACAGGCCGAAAGGTCCAATTTAGGGAGAGGATAGCACAGCAAAAGTGTGGGTGAGCGGCACAAAAAACAGTGGCGATACAACAATCTTTGTGGTAAATTTGTTTGAAGATTGTTCACTTTCATAAGAAATATTCTTCACCTCGAAATTTGATACAGCAAACCTTCTTAAATAAGAATGAATCTCAGGCTGAAGTGAAAACGACTGACGCATAAACTAGCTTTGCGCCCACCCAATCAAGACAGAAGACAGTTATTTATAAGTTAGTGATCTAAAAGCCATGCTAGCACTGTATTCATCGGAATGCCGTACGCTTTTTCACCGTACCATCGAAATCAGCCTTTAAAGTCACTAAAACAAATTTTAAAAATTCTAGTTATTATAAACCATTGCCTATTTGTTTTTAAGGATTTTGATGATTCCCATCTCATCTAAAAAGAATTCGTCAAGGCGAAAAGCAATATTATATTCCTAAAAAGGGCGATGTTTTAACAGCGGATTCTTCATAATTGTTATTATGAGGACTGATTAAAATTATTTACATTATAACGTAAATTGAACTTTTATGTTTTAAGATAAAAAACCATTTAGAAGTAGAAATATTAATCATGACAATCCATTGGAACGTCAAAATAGGTTACAGAGTTTCTTGTGTTTGAAGGTTCACATATGCACACGAATGTTGAAAATTAAACCCAAGTTATATCTGGATGAAAAAAAAAACAAAACATAGCTGAGGGTTAAAAAAAAAGTCATTGAAAACTTATATTCTTTCCAATTCTCATTAACCTTTAATCTATATATCTTCCTTGTTTTTCAGTTATCTTAAAGTGTCAACTTGAAAAAAATCCTATCCAAAAAACAGATAGAGAAAAACTAGAGCTTTTGAAGACAGTGGTCATGATGAGTGGTCATCCCAATTCACGCAGTATTTCATCACAGCTACGTTTTGGACTTCTAGTTGCCGGCTGGGTGTTAAGTTTAGGTAATTATGTTATTTAGAAAAGCGTATACACTTAAGTTCGTTACACATTAAGAGAAGAGATTATATATAAATATATATGTAAATATATAATTATATATATATATGTGTGTGTGTGTTTGTGTGAGAAAAAAGAGAGAAAGAGAGAGAGAGTGAGAGAGATAGTGAGTGAGAGAGAGAGATAGATAGAGAGAGAGAGAGAAAGAGAGAGAGAGAGAGAGAGAGAGAGAGAGAGAAATGAAAAAAACATTAACTGAGGAACACAAGCGCATGCTTTGTTTAGCAAATCACGTTTTAAGAGACTCTGATGCAAAAGAGTACATATTTTCAAACTGTTACAGTCTCATATGATATGATGAACGCGATGCTATAAACGATTTTAATACTTTGCGCATAACGCAAAGCGATCACTGTACAGATTTTACAATCATTGTTGATTAATATTATTCAGTATAAAATTTATTTTCAGAGGTGATTGCGATGCCTGAATTATCGTCCCATGTGAAATGTCCAGAGGGATGGGTGGCAAAAGAGCTAGAGCCGAAGTTTTGCTTCAAGAAGTTTGATAAAAACAACGAAAAGAGCACATATTCTACTGCTTCGTCAACATGTTCGGAAAACGGTGGGGTCTTAATTTCCACAGATGATGTTGAAGTAGCCGCGTATTCAGGTAAGATGCTATGCAACGATACAGGGGAATGTGCCACTAACGTTATCAAGAAAAGAAGCGGGGAGGGATAGCGAAAAAAAAAAAAGAAATCTAGGATTAAAATACAAAGAGACTGGTACGAAAAAAAAAAACAACAAAACAAAACGGGTGTTCGTGTGTGTGTGTGTCTTTTCCCTGAAACATTATTATAATTCATTGTTGATTACGATCAGATACTTATTTCTCAGCTCAGACTCTCAAATGCACATAGGTTTTTTTTTTTTTTTCTGTGCTTCTGTCCACCTGTTCGCTTTGCCCTTTATAATGAAAGTAACTAGAAAACGTACCCAAGCGCTTCTAAGCATGTATAAAATGAAATGATTTTTCTCTTTTTTCCGTTTAATTTAAAATAATGAATAAAACACAAAATCAAAAACGTTATAAATTAAACGGAAAGTTATTATGTGGCTAAAACAGCGTAAAAAATATTAATAATTTATTTATTTATTTAATTTTTTTTTTAATTTTCGAAAAGATTCATAGATATGTGCAAAATAATATTTTACAGTCGTTAGGTACTTCAATGATCGTGGGGACGTTACAAAATAGGCTAAGGTGTCGAGTCAAACACGTTTCATTTGATATTTCAAACTTTGATTTTCCCATAACCTTGCTAGAAAAGAGCAAAGGACAAAAAGTATAAACTTTTGTGGGGCTTTAAATAAAAAATAAGATGGATGAGTTAAGAGAAATATTCGAGTCTAAAAAACAAACAAGACCATCAGCAAAATACATAAAAAGCGCGGGACGAGCTAGAGATCTAGGGCGGTACAATAGTTATAATTCTATGCTGCATAATGTGCTCGTCTGCAACAATTAGATGAAAAAATTGACTTCGAAAACAGTTATAAAATCCGGGATAGTTTTAAAGTAGGCTTAAGTAAGTGGTTTGTTCATCCGTTCCTTTGTTTTTTCCCGAGCTATCTCGAAATCTTCTAAAGGAAGCCAAAAAGGTTTGAGTGGGTATTTTTAAAAGACAACAAAATACTGTCTCCATAGTTTTGCAGATTTTCAAAAAAGAATTTTTGACACCAATAAACTCAGTCTCTTCTTCATAGCATTACCTGCATAGCGTGAATGAAAGCAATGTCGTTTCGAAACTTTGAACACAAAAGAAAAAAAGAAATGGCTAAAAGTTTGGTGCGAAAGTTTTGTTTTCTAAAGAATATCTTATTATAATGGAGCTAAGCTCAAACGTGTAATGCCTATAATGCACATTTTTGTGGGGCTTCAATAAAGTCCAAGAGAATATAGATATGTTACTGTAGATCATGCCATTTTAATGTGGGCATATTTTAAAATCCCAAAGATTTACAAAATGAAATTTTCTAACTCTATTTAAACTTTATTAAGCTGGCGAAACAAAATATTATGTAGTTCGACATTAATTTTGATAAACAGTAATGTTCTGTAAGTTTGTACGCTGCAAGTTAAATCTAAAGGGGAAAAAAAACCCAGCATTAACTGTTTGGTGCGCAACTTTTGTTTTCTTGAGAATATCTTGAAGTGAAAATAAGTCAGCAATGGGCTTGGCTAGTTACTATAATGGAGTTAATCTCAGACTAGTAATGCCTATACAAAATAATGTTAATGAGGCGTCAATAAAATTCACAAAAATATAAATATGTTTCTGTAGATCATGCCGTTTTATATAGGCATATTTTAAAATCCCGAAGTTGTTTATAGGGATATTTAAACTTTATTAAGCATGCGAAACAAAATATCACACTTAGACATTTTATTCAGCCACAAATCTGGTGATGCCACGTTTTTCTGTGTAAACTACAGATGAGGCTCCATCAGGGTTGATTTCTAGATCTCTAGAGTGATATATGTCTGAATCTGACAGAGAAATTTTATCGATCTTGATTTCAGGACATAGGCCCGATCTGAATCAGATAGACTGCCCAATCGATCTTTAAGTCCAATTTGGATAGTATTTTTACATCCCGATTTTGTTTTATGGATTTAAAGAACAGCTTTTTAAAACTTCGTTTGAACCTCCTTAAGCATGCGAAACAATTTCCACGCTTTAGATCGAGTTCTTTTAAGAAAGAATTCTTTGATTGTCTTTGCTTATTGTAACTTTATTAAGGAGTCTTTCATCTTCTTGAGTGTGATGATTAATTTCAAGTAAGCACATTATGATGAGGTCTCAAAGTTCATTAAAAGTTTTATCACTTGGCTACTGGTAAAGAAAAGAAATACTAAAAATAGCAAAATGTATGAAAATTAGCCCATTTACTTTTGCCTTGAAGTCTAGAGCCTTAATAACCTTTTTACCTAGCGTATTTGGCAGCTTCGCCATAACGAAGAAAGGAGGTTAATGCCGAAGTTCCGTATATTTTTTTGGAGTCAACTTTAAATAATGATAAAACGGATTACGTAGCGGGAAATGATTTGTTCATCTCAGATGTAAATTATTTTCAGAGAAACCAGCAGTTTGGATACGTGGAAAGGATGCCAATAGTGTATGTCAAGTTTACAAATGGAGGAAATCAGAGTACAGAAGTATCGAATGCACAGAAAAACGGGCTTTCATTTGCAAAAGAGGTGAATTTTTTAAATTTTTTTTTTTTGGATTTGAGCTTTTTAAAAAATCTTTCGCGCCCATTTTAACATAATTATATTTGTGAAATTCTAAAACTTTTATTCTACAATAAATGTGCATGCATTTGTTTCGTCCACCTCAATATTTAAAGATAACTCATTGTCTTCTTTATTTGTGTATATGTTTTGTTGGGGTTATTATTCAGGCGTCAAAAAAGATCGCAATGCACCATTCATGAATAAGGCAGCATATCATTGGCACATCAACACAGCATGCATTGGTAGAGAATATGATATTGCTTTCGTTTAAAAAAGAAAAAAAATTCATAAGTCAAATCTTACGACTTGGCATTGACATTGGCACCATAGGTAAATTTTCAACGGCACATTTGACTAACGTACCATGTGTGTGTTACGCCAGTATATCACTGCTATATCAATGCACAAAGTGTTGATATGAAGACCAAGTCTTTTAAAAATTAACATTAATAGCTTAATTATTTTTATTGTGTTCTGAAGCTGACATGAGTATCAAAATTTAAAAAGTAAAATTACATAAGAAAATACAGAGATGCAATAAAAATCTTTTACTGGATTGGGATGTTGTTTTTAAAATACATTGAAAAGAAAGATACTGGCGCAATTCTTTACTAATTTGTTTGTGTTTTATAAGAGATATAATAATGGGATATAGCTTAGCAAACTGGGAAAGATCAAAACTCAATTATTAACTAGGGAACAAGAAGCTTGAATTTAGGAAATCACCAAGACTTACAAATTTATTGTAAACACATTAGATGTTGATATCGTCATGAATAAATGAGGATATCAATAAAGAATACTGATTTATCTTTAAAACAGGAGTACAGTTTAGGTTAAAGAAATTGCATTTCCTAAATGTCCAATCCAATTGTCAACTGTGCTGCGCATATGGCAGGAATGTCTGGCCGAAGGAAGAAATCCTCTCTTCTGTCCGACTAGCAGTCTTTATTTGTTTTCCACATCTTAAACTTGTATTTCAACAGTGTATTGAGGCGTCAGCATATTCTATAATTTTAGCAATTCACAATACGTCTTTTGAATAAGCTAAGTGATTACACTTTATTCTTGGTTCAATTTTAAACAGATCATTTAGCAATATTTCTCGACGAGTCGAAAACTCGTCTTGGCCCAGTTATAGAAGAATTATGTTACACATTTTCATTTCGCATCAAAATATGTTTCAACTTTGCGAATCGATTTTGAATTACTTCTTGTTTCAAATAGGAATATAATTTCAATTCCACCGATTAAAGGAATAATAAAATGAGATCTGTATACAAAGTATTCTTTTTAAGTGTCAACGCAAAATCTCGAAACGACAATACGGAATAAAAAAAAATACAATATTAAATTTAGAATTATAAACACACACACTTTGTTAAGTATAATATTCACATGAAATTACGCGAATTGTATACCAACTTTTGTTGATGAACCAGGCTCCATAGATTTAAAACAAATGACCATCTTGTAGCTCCAAAACCCAATATATACACCTAACCCCGTTTGGCTTAAAAAGGTTTTACATTCAAGCAAAAATTTAGAAACGTGTAATTTAATAATCAACCCAAAGTCAATAATATTTTGCCCACTCGTCATCCTTACTCTTTACAAACACGTTGATTTGATTATAAATAGGTAAGATCATTACTTATGAAGCACTTCAAACAATTTAAAATCTAGGATCCAAAGGATGCAATGGCAACTGAATTAATATATAAAGTAAAGACAAAGTAGACAGTTGCCAATATAAAAAAAAACTAAACGTCATATTGGCTTTATAAAAAAATAGTATAAGCAAAGTATTGCGTCCGCAAACCGTTACAGCAAATTAAAAAAATACATTAATTAATAAGCACTGTGATGAAGCCTATACGGTGCAACGTTAGATTATTTTATTTTTTCATTAATTAATTTTCTATATAGTATTTACTTGGCACCTTTCACTTTGTCTTTACTTCCTACATGTTAAGAAATACTAAAATAAACAAAGAAAAAAAATGTCCTTCTCCCACCCACCCCCTCCCCCTTCCCTGCCCCCCTTTTCCTCTCGTTGGCCATTTTGCAGTTGCCAAGGAGATCATATTCTATGGTAGAGTTATTAGCCACTGGACGGGCAGAAGCAGTTACCTGCAATGTGATGTTCACGGCTCTTACATACAAGTAAATAAACATCCTACACGTACTGAAACAGAAAACAAGATCGTGTACTGGGAAGCATCTGGCATAAAGAGCCTTCTCTTTTTACCCAAGGAAATGGCTTGTTCTTCCTCTAGAATATATGAATACAGGTGTATGGATCCCTCTACAAGACAGAATGTAAAGGTATCAGGAGCATACGTGCTGGAACCCAAAACATGTAAGTTCAATTATAATTACTAAGCTTTATAATGAAATCGCTACTGGTAGTTTTCAACGCAAAAAACAAAATGAGTTTAAAAAACTTAAGTTTTTAGACATTTGCACACGCACTTCTGTTTATTTGCAATCTTGAGCTCTTGCTTTTTTTTTATGTATAGGTTAATTGTTATACAGGATTAATTCAGCTGTTACATAAACGATGGCAAGACTTCTGAATATGCACTCGAGAGTAGAATTTCTACAGATGCTAGAAATCTCTTCAGCTTGTTATTTCACAGTATAGCCATTGAATTAGGTAAAAAGGGACAATTTTATTTGCTTCAGTTGTTTTGCATTTTAACAGCATTTATTGAATTAGAGCTGTTCAGGGTAAACTGTAATTGCTTTCATTTTGCCATTGATATTATAAAGCTGCTGTGTATGCATAATGGAAAATCTCTCTTATATGTTTTTTTTTTTATAATTTTTTTTTAACAACATATCCTTTAGAAATGTTCAATCGCCACGTGTTACGGGTGCCGTACAAATTGAAAAACAAGATCAGAAATTCATTTCGTTGGATTAATAAGGCAGCAATAATTACACTGAGAGAGAAATAGGGAGAGAGGAATAAGGAGTCAGAGATATTTAGAGAAATTGGTGCGCTAGAGAGTGATAGAGAGAATGAAATAGAATGTGTATGTGAGAGAGAGTGAAAGAGAGACAGAGAGAGAGAGAGAGAGAGAGAGAGAGAGAGAGAGAGAGAGAGAGAGAGAGAGAGAGAGAGAGAGAGAAAGACCTACACAATAATTTACGACTGCAAAAATCTTTTCATTAAATTATGAAGGCTTGTAGTAGAAACCAAAGTGTTATATCTTAGATCCGAACTTAAGGCCCCGTCGGACGAAGGCCAATATGCCTGAGATTACTAAGACATTGAAGAAGCTCTATCATTCGAGAAGTTTGCATCATACCCGAGGCAGATGGGTTTCTCGATATTTTTTTTTTTAAGTATGAACTCTTCCGTGAAGACGAGCTCATTTTAACAAAACAGCATCCTCCACCCCCTCACCACCCTCAATTCCCCGCCTTTCGAGCAAGATATTATTTTTGCAAAATTACAGATCGGATGCCTGCAAATATTCTATCATAATTTAAAACAACTTTCGAGATAAAAGGGAAAAAACTCATTATTTATAGCCCCCTAGTAAAACACATCGATAGGGCGGACATGCTAGAGATCAGGGCGGTACAAACTAGGCTTCATGACGTGCTCGTCTTCAGATATTAGATTTAAAAAAATGCTTCAAGCCTTCGAAAGCATTTAAATATTTATAGTGGGCTTTTTCAAGTAGAGTAAACTCGTAAACCAGTGCTGGGCGATCGAAATAATTTAAAATTTAAAGTGAAATAGTGCAAAGATAATTCAGACAGGGAAAATTGTAATCATTTGAAGGCTTGCCATAATTCTTTTTTTGTGTTTTTTCTGAAAGAACCTTCGAAACCTTGCAATATTTAAAAAATATGAGAATCTTATGCATAGTTTTTAATGATCATTTGTTTTTCTCATGCATGAATTTGCATTTGGGATCATCAGTTATTGTGCAGATGTGCCAACACTTAAAACAAGTGTCTTGTCTTAAATTTTACCAGGCGAGTTTCTGTGGTTACCAACACCCGACAAGACTACTTTATCCGCTACTTTCGGCGAGACTGCTCAAACCACGCTGGCTGCCATCACCGATCGGAATCAAGATGTGCACAATGTTGCTTTGACTTGGTAAGACAGCACATGATTGAGAAACGATCCTTGCAAGGGTTGAAGTTTTCTTATTAATTTATCTGTTGTCACAAGAAAATTACACCTCGTACCTGTTTTGGTAAGATAACACATGATTAAGTGACATTCCTTGCAGTAATGTTAAGCCTACTTTTAAATCAAAATTTTCTCAGTTGATGCAAATTGAGTCCAGAAAACCTACAGACAAATACTTCAAGGTCTTCATCGAAAACTGTAAAAAAAAAAAAAAAAACCAAACAAATAATCATATTTTGTTAAAGATGGCTTCATTTCTAAATAAGCAATAAACGATTTTAAGCATCAATTCCATAAAGTTAAGTAAATTATTCTACACTGAGATGTGTCTTATATTAATACAATATGAAAAAAAATTGTGTATGCGTTGATTTCTGTGTTTTTGAACCAGGTATAGAAACAATCAGCTCATCAGCAATGGCAGAAAACCGAAATTATCGTTGCTACAAAAGAAAAATTTTGAAGGAATTGTCTACATCCTAATAGAGATACAATTTACTCCAATTAGAGAAGAAGACTACGGAGATTGGATGGTAGCTACAGGATTGTATCCTTCTTCTATCTTTAAATTTACAGTGGAGTGGAAAGGTAAGAGCAAACTTCGGTGATGTCCCGAGTAATAAAACTCCGTCGATCTCATTCTTTTAGTCTATGAACTCCATTGAAAACTAAAGAACTCCTCCTTGGTGTTTCAGCAGGTTTCAGTCAACTAGATTATAGAGACAGCAACTCTAAAACTACATGATAAAGAAAATCATAACGCAAGAATCTTATTTTCTTTCTTGCATAACGCCGTTTGTATAGGGAGTTTTGTCCTCAAATTTACAGTAATATTTTCTTCGCCTGTTCCACTGCCATTTTTGTGAAGCAGGTTGCTTTAACAGATCGGAATTGACATATTGAAATCATTATAACTGACGATCGCAAGACTGGCTCATAAGAAATTATAACCGTGTACACTTCCGGCTTTTTCTCCTTCGCCTTTAAAAACATGTTTGCTTGACAATTGTTGGTTTACATACGCATCAATTTTGTCTGCTACCTTTGCTTTTTATTACGTTTTTTTTTTTTTTTTTCAATGGCTTCTCAATTCTATTTGAAATGAATATTCTGCAATAAAAAACTCGTATTAATGATATTAAAAATATTTTTTTTTAACAAATATCGGGTGGGATGAAAAAATACATTCAACTTTAGGGACAGTATCTTCGTGTTGACACTTTGTATATCTATGCGGTTCTCACTGAGCATGCTGTATTTAGAATGAATATTTGTACGAAATTTCTTTGGTTTTTGTTGGGTGGATCCACGAACCCTTTGGTATAAGGACAGACTCCTTAAAACTGTAATATCATAAGGCAAAATATTTCCACTCAGCAGGCACAAAGTTGAATCTGGTCAATAAGCGCTCCGTCTCAGTAAAGAAAATTCCTGAGTCTTTTTTTCTACAGGTGATGGATTTTCTGGTTTCTGGAATGATAATCTGATTCCAGCACTGTTGAATTTTGTTTTTGCTTTTGTTTAAACTGTACTGTTTGAATATCCCTTGTTTACCACGTAAATCCTAAAACGGGCAGTCTATTTGACCGAAATCGGGTGATTGCGGGGCTGATCGTTTTTAATCAAAATATACATTTGTGTGTACAAATTAAAATGGAAAGTTGCGCCACCTTGTTGAAAAATGTAGAAATTTTTAGGGTATAGAAGTCGCAGTCTAAAGAGAGCTTTCCCGCTGACAGATTGATCTAAATTTCAGAATTCGCTTTTGTTTGGTTAGCATCAAGAAAATGAATATCTTTTTTCCATTCCAAGACACAACGGCAGAAACAATAACTTTGTATCATAATCATGAGGTTGGATGAAATAGTTGGTTAGGCGGGCTTTCATTTTTTGGAAGCCACACACAATGTCATTTTAACGATTGCGTGCAACTATTGAAGTGAAGTATCTTTCATCAGCAATCATCCACCCCTACATACAGGATCGTTTTTTTTAAACCACGAATCTTAACGTCATGATATTACAGTTTTTAGGGGTCTGTTGTTGTTGTCTGGTTGTTTCGCGGTTATAGAACGGAATTTAGTGGAACTTCATTCACAAATTTATGTTTATTAGGAACAATATTTGGAGAGAGAGTTGCATTAACCTGTAATCTTCCGTTGCGGAGTTGTGCGCCCCTGAAGTTGGCGCATTTTCCCTCCATCGAATGAAACATCACCAGCGCCACTGGTGTTTTTACACTCTATTTATTTATGGCTATAACTCGTATTTTCTTTATCAATCAATGTGCAGCGTATGCACACAGTGACTCATCAAGATCGTTCTAATTTTTGCATTCCAAAAGGTCTGCCAGCACTGTGTCCATTGGAGTCCGATAACAGAGAATTCACGCAGCCACTGAATGAGCCTTTCAGCTTTTCTGTGTGCTACGTGGCAGCTGATTTTCTTCCGGATCCTGTCAGCCTGGTGACAAAAGATCCTCAAGATGGTAGATACGGTTTTTCTACGAAGACGAAACAATTTCAAACGAGATTCTCCAAAATGGCCAATTACAAGATGAGATACAAACTAACTATTACAAATGACGCCGTGCGCAAAGAAGACTTAGGAACCTATAAGGTATATGTGGGGTCTCCTGGGCGTAAAATCAGCGGCTCATCATTAAGTTTCAAACTGACAGCTGCAGGTAAGCTATGCATGTATGGAAGCATTGATGATATGCGTGATTCACACTGTGCATATGAATTCATTGTACTAAATTTCATTATTTCTTCGCTTCTTATGTATAAACCAGACAAGTTTTAGAGACTTAGGCGGGTTTACAAAGCTAGACTGTGCAAGGAGCTGAAGATAGTAGCCTTAAAAACAGAATTCGAGAGAACCAGAGAGAGTTTATCTTTTATAACATTCTGGACGGCCTTCTCATCTGAAGTAATCGAAATGTATGAAAATTACTTAAGTGGCACTAAATTTCATCATTTCATACTTTTGGGTCATACTTTACCACATACTATTGGTATGAT
>BLXT01005709.1:512439-523006 GCA_019648995.1 Plakobranchus ocellatus
CAGACGTAGGTTCTAGATCTAGATCTATCAATTATAAGCTAATTGACGGACCGTGAATTGCAAATTTAATGACAAAATGAAGGCGATTTTAAACAGATAAAATCTTGCATCGTCAGTATGTAGCAATCATAATATAAGTAATGCAACTTTTTGAAATTTAAAAAAAAAAAAAAAAAAAAAAAACCAAACCCGAAGCATCAAGAATCAAGATGATAGATCTAGATCTAGATCTAGATCTAGATCTAGGTTCTCGGCAAGATTTAAGCTTAGAGATTAGAGTACCGAGATTAGATCTAGATCTAGATCTATGTCTACACCTATGTAGATCTAGATCATGAATCCATTTTTAGTTAGATCTCAAGATTATAAGCCTAGAGATTAGATCTATATCTACACCTATATAGATCCAGATATATCCATTTTTAGACTCTCTCTAGATTCAAGAAACAATTTCATTTTCATGCTATGATTTTTTTTCTAATGAATTCATTTTTTTTTAGAATTGGTATTAATATCAAATGCATACATTATACCCAAAATTTGTCAGGAAAGGCCCATTCCATTGCAATTTTACTGTAATCTTTGAGTGAAAGCAATCTATGTAAAATATCTGTAATTTTTTTAAAAATAGATCTTTTTGACTTTAAGATGAACGTTGAGGAAATCTAAGAAAAAAGTAAAGTATTTTTGTTGATTCTTGTCTAAATAATCATAATGGTTTTTATATTTGATTTACTCTATTCCCTTAAATGGAGGATGCATTTTTGGCAATGGCTCATTGTGCATTTGATGATGTATAATATGCTATCATTTTATTTTTTACCAATATGTGTACAATAAAATATAATGATATAAATACAATGTATTGTTTATAAAAAAAATATTTTTTTTATTTTTTATTGCAGCTGGCCCATGATAATCTCTGACCAAGTTTGAGGCTCAAAAGATTCAGAATATTTTCATTTAATTTGGACTGTCCTTTTCTCTATTAAAAGTAATTCTAGTGCTAGTACAATAATGATGTAATATTAGCTCTAAAGAATTGTGTTTTGGAATTCAAATTAAGTGAGTGAATGTGTCTTACCATACAAAATTGCTGATGTCATTGAAATAATCTTTGTAGAACTTAGCATTTGAGAAGAAATTAACCATGGAGACCAGATCTATTCGCACAAAGCCAAACAATATCGACATATCAAAGGAATATTTGGTGTATGTAAAACTGGAACGTATAGATGATTCAGATCTTATCAGTACTGAACAGATGATCTCGCAAATAAATGCAGAACAGCATTTACATAATGTAGAGCCAAGCAATGCAGAGTGTAAAACTGAAAGTCTGGACCAAGAGGAATCTTGTATAGCTGAGCTGAAGCAGTTGGTTGCTGCGTACGCAAGGGAAGAGAAAGAACCAGGGATAGGTGGGCAGCCAAACGCGTCTGATAATGGAGATCCGCCTACCCAAGAGGAGCTTGAAGAAGGCAACAATTCTGTCAAAACTGAGGGTATTTATTGCTTCTTACTTTAAAAATTTTAAAACTGTTTCATATGCTTAAGTTTTGTTAATGTGAGCAGTTTTATTTTGAAAGCGTATTTTTTGTTTGGCCAAGGTAATTTTAGAGGAAAACAATCGGGGACCTGAAATCATTTTGGTTTGACCACACATTTCGTTTTTAAGCACATATTTTGGTTCAACTTGTGTTTCACTGCAAAGCAAAATTCTTGGCTTGAAACTCTATTTGCTTGACTTACCATTTTTGTTATGTTTGATTTAGTTTGGTGTAAGCCCTTCACATAGATGGGAAGATTAAAGTGTATTTTAAACTCTATAAATATAGCAAGTCTAGCTAGTAATATCAATCAGTTTGTTAAAGGTTTCCTTAAGCCTAATAAATATATTTTCCCAATATGTCTATTTTTTCTGTGTTAAATTTTCATCCTTTTGAAAGGATTCAAAGGCTTTGGATAGCATTTAGTTTGGTCTTTTCTCGCATTGATTAGCCTGGCGTTGTGTACAGGATACTCATGCTTGATGCCTTTTTTTTTTTTTTACAAATGGAAACTCTGATTTGTTTTTACTCATCTTGATGTAGAGCTCTAGATATGCTATAGTTTTTAGTATTGGTGCCAATAAATCTGTCCTGAACTCTGGTTCTAATTAGATCTTCAAACCAGTCAATCATGGGGGCCAAAAGTCAGAGATAGCCAAAGTAGTCTTGATGTATTGTAGTTGCAAGGCAGCTTGTAACACTCAAGGGAATACTTTTAACCTGAAATTTTAGAAACAGTAGAAATCGTCAACAACTTTATTTTAGCTACATATTTCAATATAAAAGTTTTGGTACAATATTGTTTTAATGTAATTATACCAAAAATTAACAATGCAAAAGAAAATAAAAAATTTGTTGTCTCTGTTGCCTTTTAGTTCAGACCCATGGAAAGGAATTCTTTCAGAATATCAGAGTAACTATGAGTTTTGTGAACTTCAGTGCCGAAGCATGTAATGTATTGTAATTAAACTTTTGGTGTTTGCAGTTTCAGGTCAGAGCTAGGGCACTATAGATCTCTTGCGTTGAACTGAAGGAGATGATTTGATTCAAGTTGACAATTATTTTCTTTGCCTTTTTCTTTTAAAAAAATCCAATATTTAGAAACAAAAGAAGAAGTCATGGACTTCTTCTTTCCTGCTCAGTTGATCTGCACAGAATCTGTGAAGAAAGAAGAGCCGGAGGACACTGAGTGTGTTCAGGAGCCTGGGAGCCCAACAACACTGTCACTAGTGTCAGGATACACAAATCTGTTTGATGTAAGTCTGGACAATCTGGTATTATAGCAGCTAGTCTGAATGAATCATGTTGATGTGTTCTATGACAGGATCTAAAGTAAAGATTTTAAAAGTAAACAGTTGCCAACCAAATATAACATTAGACAATACTTACAGGCCGTTCAAATATAACCTTACACCTTTTTCGGACTTTTTGACCCCCCTTCTTACGCTTTTCTTACATTTGCCCTGCCCCCCAGGTAATATTACATTGTTGACCTCTTATAATAAGAATTTTAATTTTAACAACAATAATAATACTAATAGTATTCGTTGATGGTGTGTTAACTTATTAAGCATTGACTGGAGTTTAAGAAATGTTGAATGACCATGACATAATCAAACTTCGCATGCATGGATGGTTGTTGTTCTGGCCTGTTCGGCTAGGCCTCCACTCATGAGAACTTCCCTCCTATACATGTATGCCAAGTGTGCATTCTTCTTAAGTTAAAAGTTAGACAGTAGCCAAGAGAAGTTGAAAGTTTGAAATGCATACTGTTGCTACAAAACCACTATTACGATTTAACTATTTCTGTTTATAATGCATATTCTTGCGTCATTAGTTGTGAAAGAAAATACCTTGCAACTGGCTTTCTTTAGGATTTGAACCACAGACTCTTTATGAAGACTCTCACAAGGACTAGCGAACATTCTGGCACATACTTGTTGCTTTTTTAAACAACTGCCAATAATTGGTAACCCAAGAATAGATTTTGTTGGATATTAAGGACCTGGAGCTTTCAGTAATGATTGAGCATGCATATTGGTAATTTATTGGATACGAAAGAATTTGAATAAAATTCCAAAGCGATCATTTATTGTTGCAGTCTTAAACCATATTTTAAGCTTACTTCTTTGTGACAAGGTGAACATTCAACTTTCGATTATCTTTTGGATTAAAATAGAGCTGTAAGTGAATTATTGTAGTTGAACTTATTTCTTTTATCAGTGTAATGGTCAGATTGCTTTTGTGGACTTCTCGTGGCAACAACTACAGCAACAATAATAATAATAATAATAATAATAATAATAATAATAATAATAATAGTATGACATTAAAATTGTGCAAATCCATAGTGCAATCACTGCCCTATGCACTTTTCATAAAAATTTATGAAAAACATTGATATGCACATACATGTACATATGCAATGCTACATTCATACAGGGTAATTAAGTAAATCATTGACACTGGCAAAAAAGAAAAAAAAAATCAAAATTCTCCTATAAATATTGGGGAAATAATATTGTTAGACTGCTTTATTTATTGATTGTATGTTAAGAATAGTTACCTCCCTTTTTTTTTTTTTCCCTTTTTTTTTTTTTCACCTCACTAAAGTGTAATATTACGTTGATTCAAGACTTCCCCCCCTTTTCTTATAGGAGCAGAACCCTCCCCCAAGGTGTAAGATTATATTTGATTGGCCCCTTACCAAGTAAATTGTAAATAAATATCAAAATGTTGCATTGTAATGATTGTCAGTGCATTTTTTTCCCACTGAGATTTCATGTTATGCAGAAAAAAATGTTTGTAATAAAATGAATTACTTCGGGAATAAAAAATTAAAGACAACTGCAAATTTCATTCTGGAGAATTTAAAGCAAGCACATGAAGAAGAAAAAGAAGACAACAGTTGTGATTTTATTTATTTGTACCAAGCTGTGTCTTTTTCACTTTTAACGTAGAAAACACCAATGCTTTGTAAGACAAATGAGCAATTGCCAAAAGGTGGACCCCCCAATTGGGTCACCTTTTTTATTGCATTTTCAAAAAAAGAATCTTCAATTACAAAATGGAAAAGTCCAATTGATTAACAATGAGGTAATTTTCATGAAGAGTTGGATAGCAGAAGTAGATCCCTGTAAAAAAAAATTGGACTGTGTCTCTTCATTTGGTGGTGAATGAGCTTTATTTGTGGATGGGTGACGATTTTGTTGGTGATTTTGTCATCATAGTTATGTTTGAAACTTATTTGGTTAATTTAGACAGCAAAGATGCATCTAAAACTGATTTTTTAGACATAAAGCAGCACTTCTTATGCCATCGCATTCACAAAATCAAAATTTATGTATTGATGAGTTCAATTTTTTCAAATAGGACTTGTAGAAAATGGTTCGCACATAACTATGATCACAGCCCATGTTTTGGCAAACCCTCAAATATAAAGTACAATTTACATTTAGTAAAAGGTTTTGTGCTTTATCATTTACTATTCATAGAATCATCTTTATAGCTTGTTATTGAAACAAGGAACCAGTCTCATATAATGTTGAGACTTTGTGTTGCAACCAGTGGATTTTTTTTTTTGCTGTTTTTTTTTTTTTATTTTGTTCTTAAGTCACACTTCCACTGTTGTGTCAAATTTTTGTTCTGTCTGCTTACTAATCACTTCCAGACCAACAATAATAACCATGTAAAATGGCTTGTATTCATCAATTTTAGATTTTCACACAGTGACTAAGTAAATTGCTTATATTAATTTATTTAAAATCATTAAACCTAAAAAGTTGCCTTTTATGTGTTTTTGTTGAATTATAGCTGTACATATTGGCTTTTGATATCATCAGAAATCTTTGTTATTCCTTTCATCCCTTTTAAACATTACTAAACATGTTCATATAGCTCTTATGATTTGTATAGACTTCAGGATACTGTACAAAGAGCTTCTCTCTAGCCATTTTTTTTGTTTTGTTTTTTTTTTGGTGCAGATGTGTTAAATAGATTTTGCATCAGTTTTTTTTAAAACAAATTTATTGATGATATTGATAGAACGGACAATCTGATTAAGATTAAATCTGAAAGGCAGGTGTTTGAAATCCAAATTGGATATCCCTATTTATGCTGGGGATCTTATTGCTTAGGCATATCAGCAGAAAGAATGATGTACAGGCTAAACACATGAATCCGAATATTTTCAGCTATGAGCTCATGATAGTTTTTTTTTATTGTATCGCTTGTTTTTGTCCCTAGGGAGCCTTAGTCCATCCACACTGAAATACAGCATTCCCGGTACAAAAGAGCAATGCTCTTAATACGTTCACTTTTTTTTTTTCCTGTCAGAGTTCTGGTTCTGCCATGGAAGGAAACAGTAGTACTGCAGTTTCTTCCCCCACTGCTTTATTTCCACCCCAGACACCTAGGTATTGGTTGCGCAGGTAAGATGACTCTCACCTTAGAGAAGCGTATAATGATGAATGTCAGTGTCCCTTAGCGTACCCTCAATGTGATCTCGGGCATTTTGGCCCATGCTGGGCAAGTACAGTGGGCTGAGGTAGATCCACAAGTTGCTTAACCCAGGCTGCCACTTGGATTGCATGTCAGGCCTCACTTTTTTCCTCTCTCCTTTACTGCTTCTGGTATCATGGAAGTAGCGTAACTTTCCTCAGTTTTCAGCATTACAAGCATCAGAAATGAGTGTAAGAGTTATTAGATTGTGTGAAATTTATTTGTAAAGCATTTGGGATTAGAAATGCAACAACATCAGAGGCTTACGTGTTTGTCCCCTCACTGTATAAGTGTCTCCTATCTTCTTAAGTGCTTATATTCTTTGATGTGGACAGTAAATCTGTGCTTTTTTTTCTTTCTTTTTTTTGCATTAAATATCTATTTTTCTCACACCTTAAAAATAAGAAATCAGGAATATAGGCTAATCTAATCAGCTCTTGACACACTTTTTGGATTAAGAAGGTTCACCAAAATGGTGTTAAAATATGATGAAGACAGAAATTGTGTTTATGCTATTCAACTGTCTGAGTGTAAGCCTAATTTTACACTTTGGTGTATTTTTCCTTTGTCTCCCACCCCAGAAGAAAGAAGGGTGGGCTAATAGACTGTGATCAGGCAAAGACAAACTCACCACAGCCAGATGCTACTGAAGAAGTTGAGGTGAAGAGTGAAAATGGGTCCGAGGTGAAGAGTGAAATTGAGTCTGGTGACGACGATGCTGGAACCTCTCAAACGCTAGCAGAGCATGTGAGGAACTCAATTTTCTCCAAAGAAAGAGACTTTTTACCAAAACTCAGTATCTGACTCATTAGTTTCATTGGTTAGCCCTGGTCAAAGAATAATCTTAAATAGCTTCATATTCCTGAGGTGGTGACATGTTTGGAGCTGAAAAAAACATAAATAAAAAAACATGATCAGCTTGATTACATTTAAAAAAAAAAAAGAGAAGAAGGTAAGAGATCTATAACATTAACAATTGACCATTACATGTCATAGAAGAAAACCCCCAATTTAGTGTTTAGTACTCCTACAAGTCAAGTCATGCAGATTTGAAAGACATTGAAGAGTAAATTTCGACAGAGAGAAAAACGCTGAGGCTAACAGTTGTTAAGACTAATTTTCCATTTGCATCAAATGAATAACATTTTGATTTTTATTGCCAAGTGTGAACAGTGATAGTAAAATCCGCGTTCATTTTAACCAGGTTTTGATAATATCTGTTTCCATCACGTTCACAACTGTCTGTACTTTCACATGTTCTCCAGACCAAGAAACGCAAGAGACCCTGTCCTTATTGCAGCAAGGAGCAATCTCATCTGGTGAGGCATCTAAAACGCAGGCATCGACAAGAACAGGCAGTGGCAGATGCTCTGAAGCTTTCAAAGGCTGAGCAAAAAATTGTTTTTGGCAGAATCAGGAAAGAGGGCATATTTTTGAAAAACCAGAAACTGATGAAGAAAGGTTTGCCCTTAATCAGGGAAAGGCATCAAACTTTGGGTGACGAGCTCAAAATGTGTGAGATTTGTCATGCATTCCTCAGCAGTAAGAATGTGAAAGTTCATCAAAAACGGTGCGCTCTTGTGACTGGGACATTTGGTCCTCGGGATATGTCGTCTAGACCAAAGAGACAGTGTGTTTATTGTGGTACGCAGCATACTCATCTTCGCAGACATTTGATACGTAAACACAGTGAGGAAACTGCTGTGATGACTGCCCTACAGCTACCAAAAGTAGAGCAGGATGCGGTTTTTGAAAGGCTACGGAAAGAGGGCATCTACAAGGAAAACTTGGACCGCGAAAAAAGAGGTTTGCGGCTAGTAGCAGAAAGGCTAGAAGGCTGTTCAACAGAGCTTACGAAATGTGACGGATGCCGAGGGTTTTTCAACTCAAAGCAGTTTCAGAGGCACCAAAAAAATTGTGTTTTTCTCACAAAACTTGCTGGTATTAGTGATTCTCTAAAGGTGTCAGACTTTGAAAGGCCCACCGAGTCTCCAGACGCACCCAAGCCATTCAGTTCAATTCTGAAAAGTTTCAAAAATAATCCCGTGGGCATACTTTGTAAACGCGACTACATGATTGGTCTGCTTGGGGAGTTTTTGTGGCAGAGAAACACAAAAGATTCCGTTGCGAGAAAAATGCGTTTATTAGCTAAAATAATCCTAAAGATGAGGTCACTCTTGCTTGATGAATCCATTGTAGGGGAAAACATTTTAAAAAAAGACAACCTAGAAACTCTGTTGGATGCAATTCTGTCCCTCACGTCCGGGGAAGATGGTGCTAGGTCTTCAATGGTGTTCAAAATACAATCCGTCCTAGGCACATTCATCAGACTCTCTGTAAAACATTACTCTCAGCATGGCCAGAGAGGGAGGTCTTATGAAGTTGCTGAGTTTGCAGAACAACTCTGGGACAGATGGGCTGACACATTTGAGGTTGCTTTTGATATGCGCAGACGAAAACGTGGAGAAGGAATTTATAAGAATAAAAAAAACAATGAAGCAGCCAATGAGAAGATTTCTGAACATGAAGCAGCCGATGAGACGATTTCTGAACATGAAGCAGCCAATGAAATGATCCCCCAACAAGAAGCGACCAGTGAGATGATCCCTCGACATGAAGCAGACAGTGAGATGATCTCCCAACATGAAGCAGACAGTGAGATGATCCCCCAACACAAAGCAGACAGTGAGATGATCCCCCAACATGAAGCAGACAGTGAGATGATCCGCCAACATGAAGCAGACAGTGAGATGATGCCTCTACAAGAAACGGCCATTGATACCTTCCCTGATCCCTCTGTACCTGACTGTAGCCAAACAAATGGATCATGATTTTTTTCTGAATATAGTAGACTCATCTCTTGAGTTTTGCCCATTTTTTTTATGTAAGTCAGGGGATTCTTTGTCCTCTTTCTATGATGAAAATTTTATGTACCGTTAAGACAAATATTTAAATTAAAATAATATATTGTGGAAAGATGTCGCAAGTGTATGTTTTTACTCTGTCCATGGTCATTATTGAGTGTAAGGTGTTGCACAAGTGTTTGATTTATGCAGAAATATGTGACTTTTGTTAATGTTCCAATGAAACTCATGTTCTGATCAATTATTATGTCTTTTTAAGGTCCCACTGTGAACTTCATGATTCTTATTTAAAATAGATACCTATTTAATTATGGACTAGGCTTCATTTGGATACATCTTGTAATGCAATACAAGTGCCACTTTGTTGCTGATTAGATGCATTTCTATAATTAATAATAGTATGCCCATTCCTCAAAACAAGCTAGCGAATCCACCCTGAGATCGGCAGGGACCGTTCTTTTGCGGGTTCAAGCCCTGCCATGAGCTCCCTGGCCTGACGGAGGGCCTGAAAGCCTGAGATCAACTTGTGGACTGACTATATATATAGAAAAACCAAAAATTAAAACAAATATCAGCCTCGGTGTCCTCTGCAGGTTACTCTTTTTAAAACGAATCTCATCAGAAAGACATCAAGTTGTCACTCTAAAGAGATATAAAAAACAATATTTATTGAATGTTTTAATGCAAATTATGACAAATCACTGTAATCATCTATATAAAATCCAATGCTCAACATCTCATATATATCAAGAACCCAAAAAATTATTTTAAGTCTCTATAAGTATAATTAAGCAATCAATTTATTCAAGGAAAGCAAAATATCTTTTCGTCAAGAAGTTTATCATAACACCAATAATAATGTACACATATGTTCAGAAGCAAAAAAAATCCCACCATGCACAGGCCAAAATATAAATATTGGTATACTCTACTCAACAAAATTTTCACTTTGGTTCACAAAAACTTTAATCATACTTCCCTCATATTTGTCATTGACCTTTTGTTATAAATATTTTATTTTTAGTAGTTAGGGACATTGGAAACAATTATTAAAGCCTCCATAAGTAAGAGCTATGATATGAAATACACATTTACCAATAAACATATATAAGAGATTGAGGGAAAAAAAAAAAAAAAGATGTGAAGCCAAAGATGGCGAACGTTGGTAGAGTATAGGCCTACATATTATATAAAAATTATATTGTATAAAAACTCAATTACAGTTCCATTTTTTAGGCAAAAATGAGAGAGACAGACACTGAGACAGAGGGAGTGCCAAATTTTAGGAAAATAGAAAAATACAAAAGGACAGAGATAAATTTGTGATTGCTAAGTGTAAACCAAGTGGCACAAATGTAAGAGTTACAATTCATCATTGGGGTAAATCTTAATTGGAAACAAACGTTAAAAATGTTTTGTCTTGTGGTGTGCTACACACACTGATCCCCTTTCATGACTCAAAATGAAATTCCAAAACATTGGTTCAATCTGTGACCTGATTCAGAAGGCTTCTGATTTCTCTATGTGCCTTTAGAAACTTATCCATGTTAAGATCTAGAACCAATTAAACTATCTACATGTATCTGGTAGGCTCTTTGTTATCTTATTCTAAGCTTAATCTAATCTAGCCTAGACCTGGGGCTTAGAGTAGAC
>BLXT01005709.1:545154-562785 GCA_019648995.1 Plakobranchus ocellatus
CCCCCCCCCCCCCCCCCCTCTCTCTCTCTCACTCTTACTTTCTCTCCCCTCTTTCTCTCTGCCTCTTTCTTCTCTGTCTCTCTCTCTCTCTCTCTCTCTCTCTTTCTCTCTCTCTCTCTTTCTCTCCAGATGAAATGAGGATTATGTTCTTTGGCTCATCTACAAAAGTTTTGCAGTATATGCACGTAGTTTTTAATCACCAGAAGTTATATCTAGTGTGAATCTGTTAGAATCCCAGCAATACTATCACATCAGTCTATAACTGCTTGGTCTTCGGATAGAATTTCATCCACACGTTGAAGGTCGCAACCTACAACGGCATCTTCGTGTTATGATATTGTTTGTATGTTTCTATTGAACAGCAACAGCTAATGTATTAGGTAGACCAGGAGAGAATGAAATCAGCAACAAGTAGGTGTGTAGTCACTTTTTTTTTTCTTTTGATGAATCGATGGCTTCGTGTAGCAAATGGAAAATATTTCGTTTCTGTATTTTTTTCCGTTTTGTGCTATTACACAATAATCGAAAGTGGTGTATGACTAGACCATAAGTTCAAAGCTATTTTCCAGATTTCCACAAAACTGTTGCTGGGCGTGGAGACAGATCAGTCCATGAAAAACAAGTGTTTTATAGCTTGGGAAATATTTGATATCGAATAAAACACAGATTAGTGAATCTTATCCGTATCCTGCTTTTTTATAAACTGGAGTTGGAGTTGGCAGAAGTTTAGTGGCATTATGGTTATCAAACCTGCCCTTGGATATCTACGAACCATTCTGAGTTTAACGCCCTTCACCAACCACCCGATCGAGAGAGGGCATCAAAGATTGAAATCAGCTAATGTGTGGACGGGTTTGATGCGCAAAAACTAAACAGAACCTTTTAACTGGCCAGCCGAACAGGAAGGTAGTTGGAATGCAGCGTTGATTTGTCTTCACAATATTGTGCTCTTGTTTCGATACATCTGGCCACAAGCTTGAAGCTGCGTGCCTGGCAAAAGTTTGTAAGATCTTGTACATTATCTCCCATTCTTCTCAATCTGGAAGGTTTTTGTGCAGGATATGAAGAGAATAAACTCTTTGCGTTCCATTTGGTTCTTACTATGTTAAACTTATGAATCTGTAGAACACGTTTCTTATAGTGAACTGTTCCTAAATGTTTGATTATTTATTATGTTAAGCCTATAAATCATTTAGCTCCCACACTCGCAACAGATTAAAATGTAAGCAATCATATTAAAAACACAAAGATAGTTCTGCTGAGATTAGCCCTTCTAAAGGGAATTTTAATACACATGTCTCTCTTATCATCCATCTATTTGATTCATAAAGATGTCTAACTTTTTGCTTTCTCTGTCTTTGATATCTTGTATCTCGCTTCAACAAGCTTTATGGATATCCTTTTTTTTTCTTTTATCACAATCCAAGTGTTCAGTCAGTATTACATCAAAATAGTTCTCAAATTTAAATTTCTCGAAAAAGAAAATGAAAACTTTATGAGGTCCAGACCGCTTGCATTTTTTGATACTCTTCGTATAATTTAATATAAAAACAAGTTATCCCCAGCGTCTTTCGCAGAGGAAAGTGGAAAAAAATGCATATTCATATGAGAAACGCAGCAAAAATCACTGGTCTTGTTGGATTTTGTAATAGTTTTGGGCTACTTCGTGGCGGGTTCTCAAGGCTGCTTTGCACTTATGTATGAACCATCTTTTTGTTTTCTCTTAATTAATTCATGCTCTACTCTCATCCACTCCCCATAATTTCAAACAAATTCAAATTTAACTTAATCCAGTTAAAAGCTCACGAAGAAAAAAGAAGAACGGAAGGGGTTTCATAATGTTGCCTACATCATAAAGGGACTTAACTGGATTTAATGCATTTTTCCAGGAGAGCCGCCTAAAGCTTTGGCCATACGTTAAAACATGCTGTGCAGTAATGGTATCTTACTTTGTTCCCATTTTTGGCATGAAACTAATAGAGGCTTTGATTTTTTTTTACAGTATATATTTATTTTAAGCACAAATTGAGACTTATTTTAAATCAAGCTTCAATATTGAGATACGCCCGTTTGTGAGATACAATTATGGCTGATATCTGATGAAACTTGAGATGCACCACATCGATCTAAGCAAGCGAAGACAAAAACGAACCAGTATGAAACAGCACATGAACTTCATATGCACAGAAAATTACAAATTAATTTGTTTGGAAGTTGTGAATGACAGTTATCAACAACAACAAAAAGAGATAAAATATAAAAGAAATGAACTGTTGGAATAATGTGTCATTTAAGATCCCTAACAGTTCAGTAACAGTCAATCAAAATACCAAACATGCATGCAAAATAAAAAAAGCGAATTAAACTGCAACTTAAACTGGAGAAAAGTGATTTGCAGTCAAAAAGCGCTTTTACAGAAACAAGAGCAAGATCATACGACAGTTGTACAGAATACTAAACTGGCTACATTCTACACAATCTTATTGATCTGGCAATGACCAAATTCAATTTTTGTGCGCTTTCAATTTGACAGGTGGAATCTCCCCTTGGCTTAAAGAAACCAGGTCTGTGTACTTGGCTGGGGGCATCTTAGGCTTCTCCTTGTACAGAGGTGTCAAGTACAAACGTCTCTGACCTTGTTCTTCTGCCTTTTTATCGTGATAGTTTGAATGCCTCTTCAATTATGAATGTTTTGTAGCAGATGGTAACTGGATGCTCTTTATTCACCCTCATCTCCATCATATTGTTCCAATTTACCATTCCGTGAGTTTCAGAATCTCTGCGGGCATTCAATTCATGAAGTTCCAAGTCTTCGTGCTGCAGGGGGAATAACCTGATACGGTTGTCTTTGTCTTGCTGATTTCATGGTGGTTGTCAGTTCAGTCGGAACGAAAACATTTCCTGCTCTCCGTACTGAAGGCGTAGGTCTCTAAGACCATAGATTGTCTGTAACATTTCCTCACATTGTTCTATTGTCATAGCTTCGCATTGACGATCAACTCTTAAAGAACTTTCCGCAACGCATGCCTTTGCCATCTTGCGAGTATCAAAATGTATCTTGGTCTTAGGTCTCACATACCCTCTACACGATTTCACTATTGCAAAGCTTCCTTTTACTTGCTTTTTTTTTTTTTTTGTTTGAGAATTTTCTGTGCGGGCCGCTTCTTTTGGCTCATTTTCCACAGTGAACGCCTCTGGCAAAACAACATGGCCAACAGCAACAAAGTCCTCTGTACCTGGACTGCTATTTAATCTCTCCTTTCTTTTTTCTTTGTACTTATGTATATTTTCGTACTAACACCCGACTGTATCATCAACAAAATGTTTGTTGCAGTGGAGCATATTATATCCATCACAGGCGTTGAATGCGTCATCTTTACACCTTTCTGCATGACACAAACCAGGTTTATGCCACAGATCTGCATCAGAATCATCATAGTAATATGAGATCACTGAGTATTCACGATCATTATCTACCACAGCACTTTCATGTGGAGTCAAATCATTGCCTTCTGGTTCAGTCTTATTGCATTCAGATTTTTCTTATTTTGTTCTGAGGGCAAAACATCAAACAACGACATGTCTTCATCAAATTCATCAAATGAAGTGTCCATCATTTCGCACCTAAAAATACATATTCCAAGATAAAATAAATGTCTGGTAACCATTGCAGTCTGCTATGAAATTCCCACAAATCCGTCAAACAGAAAATGGTGCGCCACTCAGCATATGTAGACTAAACGGAAAAAAACAAATCGAAACATCACACAAACAAGGCTATCTGTAAGTACACACCTTTCTGTGATGAAGTCAAAATTCAACATTCTTCTGGTTGTCTTCCAACTAAAGGCGATCAAAGATGAGACTTTCAACCTCTTTTTAGGCTAATGTTTCAGCCAAAAATTGACGATTTCCCCCATGTAAATCATTTAAAAATGTAATAATCACGCTTAATTATATGAACAAATACCTTTGACGTGTCGATCATGAAATAGAGTACAAAAATAACATATTTGTATGGTTTTTAGGCTTCGTTTCCTTAGATATTTCAGAAGAGCATTTTCTTGTAAAATCCGTCGACACCAGTGACCAAATGTCCTTTTTTTAAAATTTCCTTTTGAGTCAGATCTAGCTTTGGAAAGTGAGGAGACCATCAATTTTTTGGTCAGGAATAGTCCGAAAAACCTGATTGTAACTCATGGAATCCATCGCTGTCAGCTTCACATCTTATACAAGAGTTTTACAAATTTTTCAACATATCGACAGAGAAAGGTTGAAAGACACTATAAATAACTCAAATGGCCAGCAAAAGTTCAAACGCGCGAGTTAGTTACAAAACCATTTTTTTCCAGTAAAATTGCGCTGTTTTTCTTTCTTTCTTTTTTTTTTTTTTTGAAACGGCAGACATTTGACATGTAGGAAGATGCAAAAGGAAAAAAAAATTGTTGAGAATGTGCTTGTCATCGAAAACAAAAGTTTCTTTATATCAGTCGATGACGAAGGAAGTTAATGAATGCAAGAAGTGAGCATTGAAATACTATCCTTTTGTCGCGGTGTGGATTTTTTTCATATCGTCTTTCGCTGTTTTACGGACGCACCTTCGTAAAAATCTAGGCAAATGAAAGCCCAAAAAACCATACAAATGTATTTTTTGTACTATATTACATGATCAAATCATCAAAATATTTTGTCCAAACAATTAAGTGTTTTGATTTCATTTTGAAGTCATATACATGAGCAAAATCGACAATTTTTGGCTAAAATACTAGCCTAAAAATAGGTTAAAACCCTCAACGTGGATCGCCTTTAGCTTGGACACAACAAGAATGCTGATTTTTTTTTCTAAGTATCAATAGAGTAAGGTCTACAGACACTGTTCAATATTTCCAATACCCAGAAAAATCTGAAATTCGATTTAGGCTCGATCTTGACAATGCCATTTTTGAGTAGTTTTTTTTTCTTTCTTATTTTGATAACGGCAGGCTTTGGCCATGTCGAAAGAAGCTAAAATACAATGCGAAAATGCTTTTCATGGACGACAAAGGCTTTTATTATGAAACTCTCTAACATTTCAAAAGAAATCCTATCGCATCATGACGATGGGGATTTTTTAGCGCTGTTTTGCCTTTTACAGAATCGTTTCCGTAAATATCTGAGCAATTCATGCCTATAACACCATACACTTATGATATTATTTTACCTTACAACATGGGCGAACCATTTGATCGTTTGTCTCTATACATTTGAGTGTTTTCATTTGATTTTAAAATCATTTACACGATCATTTGATCGTTTGTCTCTATAAATTTGAGTGTTTTCATTTGATTTTAAAATCATTTACACGATCATTTGATCGTTTGTCTCTATACATTTGAGTGTTTTCATTTGATTTTAAAATCATTTACACGACTTTTTGGTTAGAAATCCAGCCTAAAGCACTTTAATTTTCTCGCCTTTAGCACGGATTCAGTGCAAAGAATGTTAAAATTATTTCACATATCGACAAAGAACAGTTGAAATATGCTATTAAATAACTCAAATTGCTTGCCACAACTTCAGCCCGAAAGTAAATCTGGATCGTAGTAAAGCGTATTTTTCGTAGAATTTCTGTTATCTGTTTAACACAGTGTCAAAAATGTCCGGAGCAATATGATTGTTTTTCTACTCAATATCCTGTAATATTCATCGACACCAGTGACCAAGTGTCCTTTTTTTTTAAATTATTTTTTTGAGTCAGATTAAGCTTTGGAAAGGGAGCGAACCATCAATTTACAGGTGAGAAATAGGTCGAAAAACGTGATTGCAACCCTTTGAATCCATCGTAGTCAGCTTCAAATCTTCTGCAAAAAGATAACAATTTTCTCAAGACATGGATGGAGGAAGGTTGGAACATCTATGGAAAAAGTCAAAGAACCTACATTAGCTCAAACCAGTGGGTTAGTTTGATTATAACAAAGCCTTTTTTTCTGTAAAATTGCGCCTGCCTGTTTCTGTCCTTTTTTTAAAAAAGGCAGGCATAGGGCATGTCGGAGGACGCTTAAAGACTTGGGAATGTGCTTTTCATCGAAAGCAAAGGTTTCCTCGAACAAGTCAATAACGACGGAAGTCAAAAGTGCAAGAAGTAAGTATCGAAATCCTGTCATTTTTCGCGATGGGGAATTTTTTTTAGCAATTTTCGCTCTTTTACAGACGCCCTTTCGCAAGTATCTGCACAAATGCAAGCCTAAAAACCACACAAATATGCTATTTCTCTACTTTATTTCATAATCAAGGCTTGAAATTGTTTTTTTTTTTTTTTGTTTTTTTTTTTTACATATAATGAATTGTATTTTGAGTTCATTTACATGAGCAAAATCGGCAATTTTTGTCTAAAACACTAGCCTAAATCATGTTGAAAGCCTTAACGATGATCCGATTGAGCTTGGACACAACCAGAAGAATGTGGAATTTTTTTTCTACATATCGATAGAGTAAGGTCGAGAGACACTGATAAGTAATTCAAATAGTCAGAAACAGCTCCAACCCGCGAGTTAGTTTCGATCGTAACAAAGCCATTTTTTTTAGTAAAATTTTGCTCCTTTTTCTTTTTTATTTTGATAACAGCAGGCTTTGGCAACGCCGGAATACGCCAAAAAAGATTGCGAAATTACTTTTCATCGTCTGCAATGGTTTTTTTATGAACTTATTTAATAACGGAAGCCAAAATTCAAAAAGTAAGACTCGAAATTCTATCGATTCATGACGATGGAGAATGTTTTACCCCTTTTCCACCTGTTACTGAACATCTTCCCTAGATTTCTGAGCAAACACATGCTATAATACCATACAGTTATGTTATTCTTGTTCTCCTCAACATTGTCGAACCAATTTGGTTTTGAAGTCTTTTCCATGAGCAAAATCGGCAATTTTTGGCCAACATTCTAGCCTAAATCAGGCTGAAAGCCTTAACTTTGATTCGATTTAGCTGGGACACAACAAGGAGAATGTTGAATTTTTTATTTTTCTACGTATCAATAGAGTAAGGTCGACACACACTGTTAATTATTTCAAATAGCCAGAAACAGCTCAAACCCGCAAGCCATTTTTGAGAAAAATTTCGCTCTTTTTCTTTGTTATTTTGACAACGACAGACTTTGGCCATGTCCGATGACGCTAAAATACAGTGCAAAAATGCTTTTCATGGATAGCAAAGGTTTTATTATGAAATTCTTTAACAATGCAAGCCAAAAATGCAAGAAGTGAGCATCGAAATCTTATCGCTACATGGCGATGGGAAATTTTTTAAGCCCTTTTTTCCCACTTTTACGAAAGCGTTTCTGTAAATCTCTGAGCAAACACAAGCTCTAACACCAAACTGTGCTGCTATTCTTCTACTCTACAACATGGGCGAACAATTTGATCGTTTGTCTCTATACATTTAAATGTTTTTATTTGATTTTAAAACCATTAACATGGTCATTTAATCGTTTGTCTCTGTACATTTGAATTTAAAATCATTTACACGGGCAAAATCGGCATTTTTGGTTGAAAATTCAGCCTAAATTTTGTTGCAAGCTTAATTTTGATCGCCGTTATCTCGGATTCAACGTAGAGAAAGTTGAATTTTTTTTTTCACATATCGATAGAGAAAGTTTGAGATACGCTATTAATTAACTCAAATTGCTTGCAACAACTTCAGCCCGCGAGTAAATTTCGATCACAGTAAAGCCTATTTTTCGTAGGATTTTCGCACATTTTGTTTGCCGTTTTGGAAACGACAGGCATTGAAGTCATCAGAAGATGGTAAAACTACCAGGCCATAGTGGTTTTTAATAGTTATAAAACTATTCCCTTCTAGGAGTTTAAATAAAGAAACGTGATCTTTGTGATATCTTAATCTCATTGCAAGCCTCAATTTGCTCGCCATTAGTCCGGCCAATATCCAGCCTAAAAGCTTGTTGCAAGTCTTAAAGTCGTTGGTAATAAAGCGTACTATTCGTAGAGTTTCGCACATTTAATGCACGGAGTGAGCATCGAAATCCCATTGCTTCATTGGCGATGGGCAATTAATTGGCGCTTTTTCCTCCTTTACCGAAGCGTTTTCGTAAAGGTCTGAGCAAGCATATGCATGTAACACTATTAAAAAAAATTAATTGATATCATTCCCGTGCTCTACTTCCTAGCTAAAGCATCAGATCCAGCCTAGAAGTTCCTTTCAAGCTTTCTTTTACATATCGATAGAGAAAGGTTGAAACACACTTTTATACACTAAAAAAAAGAGGCACTGTCACGACTGAAACTAACTCGCTGGTTTAAGTTGTTCTACATTTGATTTATCTTATACTGTCTTTCAACCTTACCTTATGGATATTTCAAGGAATAACTTAACAATATTATGGTTTCGTATGAGCTTAAGGTGATTATAGTTTAAGCTTGCTACTAGTTTTTAGGTTAGTTTTTCAGCATAAAAGTGCCAATTTTACAAGCGTAAATGACTCCAAATTCAATAAATACATTTAAATATATGCAGATAAAAGATTGGATGCGTTGTTCTTGAAACCTAGCAAAAGAAAAAAAATAACTGATTGGTATTTAAGTCATGTGTTTACTTATATTGTTAAAGAAATTCTCCATCGTAATGTAGTGACAAGTTTTCTACCCTTTTTTCTCTCATTTTTTTTTTTTTTTGCTTCTTTCGTTATTTAGTTTTATGATAAAAACTTCGCTTTTGTTAAAACGTACGTTGTATTTTCATGCCTTCCGATGTGTTCAATGCCTATCGATTTCAAATGCTAAGGAAACATGCGCTTTTATACTAAAAAAGAGGCTTTGTAACGATTCGAAATTCTTCGCGGCCAATCCATTTGAGTTATGTTATATGTGACCTTAAGTCTTTCTCTACCGATATATAAAAGAATGTAAATTGAATGTTTTAGATTCGAATGTGAGGGGCGACGGAATCCAAGATTTGCAATAAAGATCCTTAGGTTATTTTTCCTATCAAAACTAATGGTTGCTTCTCTTTTCGAAGCTTGATCTGGATAAAAAGAAAAAAAAAACATATTTATAGTTAATTGTGTCCTAATTGTGACTTTGTATTTTCCCTGAAAACCACAACAGGAATTAAAGTATCTGAATGGTAATTCTCCCAAAAGTCTGGTTATAAATGAAGAGAAAAAAGTTCCTGCTGCAGTGTGGCTAAACCTTTCCAACACATAATTTATTACATCTATTACATACTCTCTTTCATTTTCCCTGACGGGACAAGCAAAATATTCATTGTAAACCACATTTCTAATTTATTTATATTACCTTTCGACGTATATAATGCGTATCGAATTCAAAAAGGGTGAGAAAATGCGCGTTTATATAACAAAAAAAAGACGTTGTTATTTTCGGAACTAATTTTGGGTTTAAGCTGTGGCTCTCCATTTTGATTACTAAATAGTATCTTTTAACTTCTCTTTTCCAATATTTAAAAGAACATTTCACAATCTCATGGTTATTAACGAGCTGAAGGCGATTAAAAAAGGCTTTCTGCTAGTTTTTATGCAGTTTTTCAGCCAAAGTTTGCCCCTTTTACGCATGTGAACGGCCTCCAAATTTACTAAAAACACTTACATATATAAAGATAAACAATTACATTCGTCGTTCATGAAGTAGTTGATTGGTATGTTAGGCATGACACTATTTATATTGTTTCCGAAGCGCGTCCGTAAAAGAGCGGAGAGCGCTAAAGAATCCAACAGTGTAATGTAGCGACAAGTTTTGAATTCTTATTTCTCTCATTTTTTGATACCATCGTTGTTTAGATTTATAAGGAAAACAACTCTTTCGATAGAAAATATATTCTTAATGTATTTTCGTGTCTTCCGACGGTCCAATGCCTATCGATTAAAAAAAATGGCAAGAATCACCATCATCATCATCATCAGGTGCCTTGTCTGGAACAGATATTGGCGATCATGTTCCTCCACTCATGCCTATTCTTAGTTAACCTTATAAATTTGTTATTGCTACCCTTGCCTATTGCCCATGACTTAAGATTTTCAGTTAAAGTTATTCTCTGTCTACTTCTACTGCGTTTGCCTTCAATCTTTCCAGTGATTGCTAAGTGTTCTGAACCTTTATGTTGATAAATATGGCCTAAAAATTGTAATTGCATCTGTCTTACGGTTTTAATTAATGATCGCTCAAGGTTAGCCTCTTTCAGTACCAATTTATTAAATTTGACTTTTTTTCTGTCCATGATATCCTCATCATTCTTCTGATGAACCACATCTCTACTGCTTCTAGTTTTTCTCTATTTTTTTTTTTTGTTTATTGTCCAACACTCACTACTATACAAAAGTACTGACCATACATATGTTTTAATTATCCTTATTTTGATTGTCATACTTATGTTTCTATTTGCCAGCATTGTTTCATTCTTTTGGAATATGTCTTTGACCATGGCTATTCTATTGCTTATTTCACTTCTGCATCTGCTATCTGATATTATCAGGTAGCCTAGATATTTGAATTTTGTAACTTATTTGATTTTTTCGCTTTGCTAACAAGATTGCACTTGGGGTTAGAGGATTTCTTTGAGATGACCATACATTTCGTTTTCTTTACATTCAAAGACAGGCCAATTCTCTCTCTAAAACTCGGGGACCTGGCCTGACGGAGGGCTTAAAAGCCTGAGATCACCTTGTTGTGACTGGCTATATACAAAAACCAAACCTCTCTAAAACTACAGCATCTAGAAGTTTTTGGAGTTGTTTGCCAGATTTTGCTATTAAAACTGTATCATCTACCTACATGAGATTATTAAGATTCTCCCCATTTGTTTTTAAGCCCGAAATATCGTCAAGATTCCTTAACACTACTTCACAATACAGGTTAAAAAGATCAGGAGACAGTGCACATCCCTGCCTCACACCTCTTTTGATGGGTTTGAAATCACTATGTTCTCCTTCAATTCTTACACATGCAGTCTGATCCCAGTATAAATTTCTAATACTCTCAGATCTTTCCCATCGATGTCTAATTTTTCTAGCATACGAAACAGCTGCACATGTCTTTCTTTGTCAAAAGCCTTAGAATAATCAATAAAACAGAGGTGGAGATCTTTTTGCATTTCTATACACCTTTCCATAAGCAATGACAAAGTGAATATTGCATTTCTATTCTCTTTATCAGGCATAAAGCCAAACTGTTTTGGGGGTATTTCTAGTCTTATACTCTTGCGCATTCTATGCATCAAAACACGTAACAGGATTTTTGTAAAATCGCTCATTAAACAGATTGTTCTGTGAAGTTCACATTCTGTTTAATATAAGAATATATGCTCTATTTTACTGAAAAAGAAGCTTTCTTACGATTGAAACGTCTTTACGACACTAAGGTGAGGGTGTCTACTTTTTATGTTATTTTAGAGTGTCTTTAACTTTTCTGTATCGAGAATAAAAAGAATTATAAAGTGCATGCGTTAGTATCGAATGCGAAGGCGATGGAATCCATGGTTTGCAATCGCGGTCCTCAGGCTATTTTTCCTTTCAAAAACGAATGGTTGCTTGCCTTTCCGAAGTTTAACATGCCCAAAAGGAAAAAAAAAATCTGTAGTCAATTGTGTCTTTGCAATTGAAATCGAAACCTCGACCTGAATTAACATATTTGCACAGTGGTTTTTCCACAGTCTGTTAAGAAGTAAAAAATAAAGGGGACATTAAAAAAAAATTCTCTCTGCGAGATGGCTAAGCCTTTTCTACACTAAATTCATTATATCTACTACATCTCTCTTTTCTTCTCCTTGACGGAGTAAAGAAAACATTCATTTTAAACCATATTTCCAATCTACAATATTGTTTTCCGACACGTCCAATGCGTATCGAGTTCGAAAAAGTGAAGAAAATATGTTCTTCTTTCTGCTTTCGTCGTTATAAAAAAAAATTCGCTTTCGATAAAAAGTACAATCCCAATGAAATTTCACTTGTGCAATACCTATCGCTGTAAAAAATCATAAGAAAATATGCGCTATTTTACTCAAGAAGAGCTATGTTAAGAATAAAACTAATTCGCGGGCTTAAGCTGTGGCTCTCTATTTAAATTACTTAATACTATCTTTCAACCTTACCATTGTAGATGTAAAGGAACATTTTACAATCTTATGGTTGTGTACGAGCTTAAGGCGATTAAAGTTAAAACTTGCTTCTAAGTGTTAGACCAGATTTTCAGCGGAAAATATCCCATGTTACTCAAACGTCTCCCATATTAGATAAAAATATTTCATCATATGCAGAAATAAATACAACTACCAACTCAAACTTATAAGAGCGAATTAAACAACACAGAGTATACGTAACAACGTTTCGCCCATAATGTTTTATCAAGTAATAAAATGACGATCATAAATAAAATACAATAGATATTCTTTAAGCAAAGGATCATGACATAAAATATAGGCTTAATGTTTAAAGATCATTATTTGAAATGAAAGAAATCTGTAAAATCATTCTTATAAGATTTGGAAAAAAGGAAAGGTATATATAAATATATACTTATCTATATTCGCTGTAATGTCCATCGACACCTGTTATTACATGAGCGTTTTTATTTCCTTATGAATCGGATCAAACGTTGGAAAGGGAAGGAACAATTAACTTTGAGGTGAGAAATAGCCCCCGAAACGTGATTGCAACCCTTGGAATCCATCGCAATCATCTTCAAATCTCATGCAAGAGAACTACAAATTTTTCTATATATCGATAGAGTGAGATCGAAAGACACTATTAAATAATGTAAATGGCCAGCAATAGCTCAAAATCACGAGTTAGTGTCGATTGTAACAAAGCCATTTTTAGTAAAATTTGGCTCTTTTTCATTCTCTTTTTGGAAACAGCAAGCATTGGACACCTCGGAAGACGCTAAAAGACATTGCAAAAATTCTTGAAATCTAAAGGAACGGTTTCTTTTTTAAATTCAATAACGACGGAAGCCATAAATACAAGAATTGAGCCTCAAAATCCTATTGCTTCATGACGATGGGGCATTTTTTGGCGATTTTTCTTTTTTATGTAAGCTTTTCGGTAAAAATCTAAGAAATCTGTCTCAAACACTATTCAGTGATGTTCTTCTTGTACTGTGCTTCTTGACTAAAGCATCAGATCACTGGTCTCCATACAGTTGAATGGTTTTATTTGATTTTGAAATCATTTGCACGGGCAAGTCGGAAATTTTGGGTTGAAAATTTAGCCTAAAAGGTCGTTGCAAGCCATAAATTTGATCGCCTTGAGCTCCGATTCAACCACAAGAATGTTAAATTTTCTTTTACATATCGATAGAGAAAGGTTGAATTAAACTACTAAATAACTCAAATCACTTGCCACAACTTCAGCGGGCAGGTAAATTTCGATTGTAATTACGACTATTTTTCGTGGAATTTCGCACATTCTCTTACCCTTTTTGGAAACGGCAGGCGTTGGTGTCATCGACAAAACTGTAGAATACATCGGGGATGTGGCTTTGCATGTTTATAAAACACTTTCCATCCAAGAACCAGGAGAATAAAAAAAAAAAAAAAAAAAAAAACTGAATGTATTTAATTGAAAAAAGTAAAAAACATTGGATGAGATTCTACTGCAACGCAATTGGGGAATTTTTTTTCTTTCTGATATCTATTTCACAGAACATCACCATTGTACCAATCAATTACGATTGTTATTGTAGTCGTTTCCCTCTTGAGTCCATCTACACCAGTTATTATATGTTTTTTTTTTCTTTTCTTTTGAATGAAATAAAACTTTGGAAAGGAAAGGAGCCCTCAATTTTTTTAAAGTGAGAAATAACTCGATAACCGCGATTGCAACTCTTTGAATCCATCTCAGTGAACTTCAAGTTTTATACAAGAGGGCAACGAATGTTTTTACATATCGATAGAGTAGGGTTCAAAGGTACTATGGAATTACTCAAATGCCAGCAACGACTAAAACCCACGAGTTAATCTCGCTCGAAACAAAATTGTGCCCTTTTTCTTTATCATTTTGGAAACAGTAAGTATTGGGCGGTGTCGGAAGACGCTAAAATGCGTTGGGAGTGTGCTTCTTATCGAAAGCAAAGATGTTTTCATACAAGTCAATATCGACCTAAGTGAAAAACGCAAGAAGAAAGGATCGAAATCCTATTGCTTCATGGCGATGGGGAATTTTTTAGCGCCTTTTCCTCTTTTACGCGAGCGTTTCCGAAAAAATCTGACAAAAGACATGCCTTTCAGTGATGTTATTCTGTACTCTGCTTCATCACCGAAACATAAGATCGTTTTTTTCCATGCATTTAAATGTTTTAGTTGAATTTAAAGTCATTTACATGTGCAAAATCGGCAACTGGTTGAAAATCCGGCAAAAAATATCGTTGAAAGCCTTAATTTTGATCTGCTTAAGCTCGGATTCAACCTGGAGAATGTCAATTGTTTTCATATATTGATAGATAAAGGTTCAAATGCATATAAAATAGCTCAAATTGCTTGCCACAACTTCAGCTCGCGAGTAGATTTCAAACATAATAAAACCATTTTTTAAAAGAATTTCTCACGTTTTCTTACCCTTTTTGAAAAAGACAGTGATTGAGGTCATGGGAAGATGGGAAAATTCATCGGGAATGTGGTCTTCAATATTTACAAAACTTTTTCAATCTAGAAGAATAAACAAGAAACGTAACCTTTGTGATTAAAAAGAGCAAAAATAAATAGGGTAAAATTCTGCCACATCGCAACTGGACACTCGTTTATTCTGTAATATCTATCACAGAGTGTCGAAAATGAGTCTAGCAAATAGGAATCTTTTTATACTCCTTTTCTTGTAATATCCGTCGACACCAGTGAACGCAATCTAACTTTGGAAAGGGAGGGAACCATCAGATTTTAGGAGAGAAACAGCGAGAAAAAATGTGATTGCAACCCTTGGAATCTATATCGGTCAGTTTCAAATCTTGCACAAAAGGTTAAACAATTTTTCTATTAATCGATAGAATAAGGTTGAAAATACTGCGAAATAACTCAAAAGACCAACAACACCTGAAATACTTGAGATAGTTTGAATCGTAGAATACTTTTTTAAAGTAAAATATTGCTGTTTTTCTTTCTTAGTTTGGTATTGGCACATTAGACATGTCGAAAGACGCTGAAATACGTTAGAAATATGCTCTTCATCGAAAGCAAAAAATTTCTTCGCACGATCCAATAACAACAGAAGTAAAAAAAATGATAGACGTAAGCATCGAAATCCTGTCTTTTCATCGCAATGTGGAATGTTTAAATCGATTTAGTTTCTTTTACGGACGCCCATTAGGAAATATCTAAGTAAATGCAAGCTTAAAAACCATATAAATATACTAACAATGTTGAGTTCTAAATATTGATAGAATAAGATCGAAAGACAATGTTGAATAATTCAAATGGCCAGCAATATCTCAAATTCGCGACTTAGTTTCGATCATGACAAAGCTATTTTTTTATTACAATTTCGCTCCTTTTCGTTCTTTTTTTTTTTTTTTTTTGGAAACGGAAGGCACTGTACAAGTCGGAAGACACTTAAATACATTGCGAAAATGCTTTTCATTGATAGCAAAGGTTTTTTCGTACAGGTCAATATCGATGGAAGTAAAAAAAAGCAAGAAATGAGCATAGAAATTTTATCGCTCCATGGCGATAGGGAATTTTTTTTAGCGATTTTTCTTTTTAACCTAAGCGTATCCGTAAAAAATTTCGCAGACTTTCTTTAGAGTCATCGGGGAACAATAAAAAAAGTATCGGGAATGTTGTTTTCAATGTTTATAAACTATTCTCATCCTAGGAAACTGCGCCCGAAATAGTAGCTACTCCCGAGTATCTTGCTCTCATAAAATCGGCCCCAGGAGATTAAAAAAGGAACGAAATCTTTGTGATGAAAATGTGCAACAACTACAAAAAAAAAGGTGGGATTCTTCTACACCGCAACTGGAGCCTCTTATTTTTTCTCTTCTGTTATCTAATTGATAGAGTGTGGAAAATGTGCCGAGCAAATACAATTCTTTTTGTACTTGTTTGTCCGCAACATCCACCGACATAAGTGACCACTTGTCCTTTTTTTATTTCCTTTTGGGTCAGGTTTAGCTTTGGAAAGGAAGGGAACCATCAATTTTAAGATAATAAATAAGCCGAAAAACGTGATTATTTTCCTTGGAATACATCGCAGAAGGCTTCAAATCTTTACAAGAGCGTAACAAATTTTTTCTACTGAACGATAGAGTAAGGTTAAAAGACACTGTGAAATAAAACAATTGGCCGGCAATAGCTCATATCCGCGAGTTAATTTCGACCTTAACAAAGGCATTTGCACCTGCTATTACATAAATTTATATATGTTTTATTTCCTTTTGAATCATATCAAACTTTGGAAAGGGAAGGAACCATCAATTTGTAGGTGGACAATATACGCCAAAAGGTGATTTCAACCTTTGGGCCATTGCAACCATCTTCAAATCTAATACAAGAGAACTACAAATTTTTCTACATATCGATGGGGTGAGGTTGGAAGACATTTTAAAATAACTCAAATGGCCAACATAATGGTAAAGTCGAGAGTTAGACCGAACATTACTTTGCCTTCTTTTTTTAGTAAAAGTGCTCCCTTTTTTTTTCTTTTTTTTTTTTTTGGAAACAGCAGACATTGGTCATCTCGGAAGACGCTAAAATACGTTGAGAATGTGTTTTGGAAAGCAATTTTTTCTTTTTACACGTCAATTACGACTCTAGTCAAGAATGCAAGAAATAAGCATGGAAATCTTGTCGTTTCATCGCCATGTGAAACTATTCTATCGAAATTCGCTCTTTTACTGGCGCACCTACGTTAACATCTAAGCAAGTACAAGTTAAAAAACCCTTACTAATATCCTTTTCTGTACTCCATTGCATAATCAAAGCATCGACTTTTGTTATTTGAACGCTTAAGCATTTTTAACTTCATTTTGAAGTCATTTACATGGGCAAAATCAGCAATTTTTGGCTGAAACACTAGCTTAAAAACTGGTAGAAAGTCTCAACTGTGATTGCATTTAGCTCGGAGAAAACCAGAAGAATGAAAAATGTTCTTCTAAATTCCGATAGAATTAGATTGAAAGACACTGTTTAATAATTCAAATTGGCCAGCAATAGTCAAACCCACGAGTTAGTTTCGATCTCAACAAAACCATTTTTTAGTAAAATTTCGCTCGTTTTCTTTCTTATTTTGGAAGCGACAGGCCTTGGACACCTAGGAAAATTCAATAAGAACGAAGGCCATAAATGCAAGAAATGAGCATCGAAATCCTATCGCTTCATGGCGATGGGAACTTGTGAGCGCTTTTTCTCTTTTGCGGAAGGGTTTCCATAAAAATCTGAGAAAACACATGCCAATTACACCATTCAGTGATGCTTTTCTTGTACTCTTCTTTATAATCGATTATTATATTATATTATCTTCATTATATCGGTTGTCTCCATACATTTGGATGCTCTTTTTTATATTAAAATCATTTACACGGACAAAATCCGCAATTTTTTTCTTTTGAAAATCCAGCCTAAAAGCTCAATGTAAGCCATAATTTTGATCGTCTTTAGCTCGGATTCAATAAGAAGAACATTAAAGTTTCTTTCAG
>BLXT01005710.1:5151-25636 GCA_019648995.1 Plakobranchus ocellatus
AAAAAAAAAAATTATCAGCTGCATGCATCATTGTATTAATTATGTTCTTAAGCTTCATGATATTTGTCAAAGGTAACAATTTTGGTCCAGATTTATTTTCCTATGCAAACTGAATCTTAAAAAAATTGCGTGTGACGTGTTCATTAAAGAACAAGATCTTCACCTATGAAAGAAAAGACGACTACGCAGAAAAATGTCTGATGCTGGTAAGGAGCTTGAACACGATAATAAATATTACTCTCTACAGTGATCTTAGAAAAGGTCTGTATTGTGGCTATCTCGTAGCTGCAAGGATAAAAAAGAATAGTGCCCTGGTCAACGCTAGTTCACTGAAAATATTTAATTAGAAAGGAGCATAGGGGGAAAAGTAAAGCGTATACAAGTTTTTGTGGGGCGCCAATAAAATCCGAAAAAAAAAAAAATGGAATTGTTAATGTTACACGCAAAGACTAACTAAGTTTTATTTTAGAGTCAATAACCTACTCTGCAGATTAGAGATTTTACCGTTCGAAGAATTAAAAAGAATGGAATGCAGTGCCTCCTTCGTGGCATTTTTAACTGATTGACGAAATTATAACTGTGCCATTCTGGGAATTGGAGCGCATCGGGAAAAACTGCATTAAAAACTTGATGCATAAATTATGATACCAGAGACTATCTCTAAGCGAGAGGTGAAAAACAGCTTTGGGGCTTGTCTAGTTATTAACATTGTTTAGTTGTGTTGCGATGGTTCTAAGCAGGTTGTTTCATGAAAATAGTTAAGAAATTGAGCTGTTGAAGGTCCTGCCTAGGATTAAAGTAATGTTAAAACACACTCAGTTCCCAACGCTAAAGCCTATTACATGTTGATGCCAAAACACGCAGGTGGTCTGATTACCTCGTCATTATTATTATTATTATTATTATTATTATTATTATTATTATTATTATTATTATTATTATTATTATTATTATTATTATTTTTATTATTATTATTATTGAAGAGAGGGAGACAAGAATAACATATGAAAAAAAAGAAGGAAAAGGTAGTTTTAGAACGTTTCCAGTGAATCTACGAAATTAAACTTTGAAATATCGTCATTTCTCGTGATGAAAAAAAGAAAGCCAAATAAAAAAAATTCCCCTGTAGCGTAAACAAGAAATTTGTATTACCAAATACAAGAGAGAAAGTAAGAAAAGAGAAGCGCGAAGGAAAAAAGGAGGTGAGGGAGAGATAGTGGGAATGGAAGGGGGAGGAGATAGAAATAATAAATGGATGCGAAAAAGGCAAGCAGTAAAAATGCTTTTCAGCAAATCTTAAAGAGAGAAATAAAGAAAGATCTTAGCTTTGAGGAATAACGGAGAAGGAGGGCAGCTGCACAAAAAAAAAATTCGAAGGTTTGAGAACAAAGAAATCACTATGGACATCATAGTACCGTCATATGCACACTGTTGACTTGTTTATTTAAATTTGTTACCTTCAGTTGGATCTCCATCGGTTTAGTACACCGCCTGTTTATGTAAAAGTAATTAAAGTTTTTGGGTACCTCATCGAATGATTCATCACCATCTCAAAATTTATTGGGTTCTTATAATGGGCTGTCCGCTTAATTCATTTTTTTTGGGTCAAACTTAATTCAAATGGATTTTATTCTTTTATCCAACGGCCATAAATTTACTCAAGCCACCAATATTTGTAAAGGTATATAAAACACTCTCTTTAAAAACAATTTAATGGTGTCAGCTTGATTGATGCCATTGTGCAATCTACATAAAAACAGAGGACTTATGCATCAAAAGGCTTCAGACTTCCTCATTAAACTGGTTTCACACTTACTTGAGATTTCTTACGGAACCGGTAAGAGGATTTTGTCTTTAATGTATAGACTTTTAGACCCGAATTATAGTTTAATTTGCAATTATTGCTTCTTAAAAATCAGTCCTGTCAAAACACCGTTTAACTGAACAAATTGTAGCCCTTTTTAACTCATGAATTTCATAAAATTAATGTCATGAATTTTATGTAAAACTTTAAAAATAATATTCCAAAATCTCTGTATCTCATAATTGTTTCTTTCCTTGTCGTTGATGTATAATTCAAGTCATTAAAAAAAATATGGTAGAAATATCAAAAAAAAATATTTGCTCATGTAATTTGGCTTGTGGTATTCTTCACACAGGAAAGCAAATAAAAATACTACTCCCAATCTCCACATCACAAACACATCATTTTCCATCGCTTGAAATTTTTTTAAGAACAAATGAATAAAGAGTTTAATTCACAGAAACAAAAATGATTGAAACTGCGTCATTCCTTTCTCATACATCTTTAAATTCAATCTTCAAGCCCTTCGAAAAAAAAAAACGGAAAAAAACCCCACTGTGCACTAATTTCAGTCTTAAGACTCTTGAATAATTCAATTGTACTAATTTTCAAAGTCTGAAATTAGTCTTAAAACTCGTCAAAAACATTCTGCATTTTTTTCACAATTGATTCCAGACAATGAAATGAAAGCTACTTTTTGTTACTTCAGATCCAAGTGAATAAAAAACAAAACAAAAACACGTCCTGGAGACGACCAGAAGGGAAATAAGTGCAGAAAAGGTTTTCAAATCAATCAAAAGGAACTCAACTAACTCTGCCGCACCACAGGGGCAACGTCGACCTTCAAACCCGTCAAAATCAGAACTATACTTAATCTGCCTGATCCAAGGACAAAGACAATATGGAACGCCGTAAAAAAGGCTTTATTAATAATTGTGTCTGATCGAAAAATGACGAAAACCTCTAAATCGGTCAAAATTAGATCTGTCTTAGTTATACTTGACCCTAGCTCAAAACTAGACTTCAAACTTGTCAAAGTAAAGGTTGTGATAGTACAAATCACCAGACTACAGGCAGGAATTCAACCAAACACCTATGTAAATGTTTCATTATTACTTGGGCTTGCAGCTAGACATTTATATGCTTATGTGTAATAACTTAGACAGGACTCAACTGACACGCGTGCGACCGTTTACTACATATAGGAATACAACTAAACACGCCTTTACTCTTTAGACATTAGACAGAGTGAAAAACAAAAACAAAAAACACATGTGCAACCGTTTCGTCTATCTACGGCTACATCCACAGAAATAAGTGTCACTAAATGCAAATGCAATTATTAAAGGTACGTTTATTATTTTACTGCAAGTGAAACATGATTGACTAGATCTAGAGCAACGCAATAAGCATTGCAAATACATCTACTTACAGTGAAAATATATGTGAGACTATTTCACTTCATAGACTACTCAAGACACACCAAAATCACACGCTATTAAATATTGCAATTAGAAAACAGTACAGATATTAGCCTCTAGATGTAATTGAAAGTAAACCTAGTTATCTGCATAAATTTACACCCTCGATATAATTGCAACTAGACACCTGTGCAACTGTTCCAATCTAGATAGAAATGCCTGTAAACAACAGCTTACTGTGCTTGTAATAAATTGCACATAGGACTGTACTTTGACACATGAGCGATTGCTTCAGTCTAAATAGATCTAAAAAGAAAAAAAAAAAAAAACTCGTGCAAGTCCATTACACCACAGACAGGATTGCAAATGGACAAACAATCTACTTACGTCACATTTCTTACATATCTTACTCATATTACACTAGAGGTAGGAAAAATGCATAAATGGTAAACCTCATAAAAAACTTCAAATGCACTGACATAATGATGTGCCTGTTAATTAAACCTCAGACATGACTACAAATGGACACTCATGACCGTCACACCACATTAAATAGACAAACTTATGACTGATACTATATGCGAGACTGCGCATGGACAAATTTACGACTTTTACACTTCAGACGAAATGCAGATGGACAAACAAGTGACCATTATATCTCAGACTGAATAAAAGAAAAGACGAACCTAAAACTGTTCGACAGCAGCAGGGCTGCAATCGAACAAACTTATGACTTTCACACTAATGCAAAACTGTACTTGGACACACTAACGACTGTTATATTTGAGGCAAATGGACAAATTTGAGCTTTTACACCCAAGAAAAAAAACACTGTAAATGAAAAACTTACAACTGTTGCAGCTGAGGCAGGGCTGCACATGGACAATGTTGTGACTGTTACTCTACAGACAGGCCTAGATAAGCTAAAGATTGTCAAAGAACAGACTGGAAAGTTGGTGGAAGAGCGTGCGATTGTTACTTACAGGCAGGGCTGAAATAGACAAGTTTGCGATAATTACCTACAGACTGAACGAGACAAGACTATATCTGTTACGCCACAAAAAAAGATGCATATAGAAAATCTCACAACTTTTGTGCGAGGACAGGACTGCAACTAGAGAAGTTATAAATTTTCTTTTTTTTAAATTTCTTTTTGTTACTACACATAGAATTCCATTTTAAACATCAATATTGTGAGTTAATTTCTAGAAACAACTGACATTGCGTGCCAAAAATTGTTTTGATTTTACTCAGCAGGTCCATCCTCTTCCAAGTATCTGACTGAGGGCAAAATGCACACTGTTGCGACAACAATTTTCATAACTGTCCTACTTTTTGCTGCAGCAAGTGGACAATTTGTGAACGACTGGGACAGGCCGTTTACTTTTCAATGTAGACGCGGATATGTCCTGAAGTCCGTGTACAGTGTACACAGCAACCATAAGGAGGACAGAAGATGGGCTTTCCGCTGCAGCCGCGCACCCAATAGGGCGTTTCCTACACGTTGTTACTGGACTGGTGAGGAAGTGAATCTTAAACTCTTCTACTTTACACTTTTTTGTTTGTTTCTTCTTTTATACTTTCGATTTCAAAGTAAATGAGCATATTAGAGCTGGACGATTGATCCCAATCTCATCTGATTCCACAATAATATGTTGACTTCTTAATTTAAACTTGTCTGCGTGACATAAATAATAGCAAAATCTGAAACGCAATATAGAATACTGAGGTAAAGAATGAACCTTTTAATCTAACGGAACCTCACATTTAAAAAAGACGTGAATTTGATGTATTATTACACTACTGGTCTTTGTTTGGAAGTTTCTCCAAATAAAGCTCTAAAAAGACGTGTAAAATGGCTACAGACTATTAAGTTAAGATTTCTCTCTCCTACAAAGAGGATCAACTTGAAGTATATGGAAATGCATTTTCTAAATTCTTCTTTTTTCGATTCCTCTCAACAGACATTCATTTCACGCATGATATGAGGATTATTTAACTTTGTGATCACTTAGCGAGTTTCAGTAAATGCTAGTTTCGCTTTGATTGAAGGTCGATTGAGTAACATTCTTGAAAAAAAAAAAGGTACCTAGATAGAGTATACAAAATGAGGGCTAAACTTTTTTGCATTCTTTTAGGAAAGAAAGAAGTGAAGAGGATAGCGAATGGGAGGAAGGAAGGGAGGCATATACAAAACACAATATTACGATGAATAAAAAAAAAAAATTGTGTGTGCAGCATACCAAGAATTAGTCTACAGAGTCTCTAATAATCTTTTATTATGTTGGGTTCATAGGTACAGGCGGAAAGGCTTGAGGGATCTCTAAGGGACTAACTTTTTATTGAGGAAATTGTGAGGGCCCAGTATAGAAAAGAAATAAAAAGGGGGAGGAAAAAGAGGAGGAGGAGGAGCAGAAGGAGGAGGAAGAGGAGGAGGAGCGTGATTTCATCTTTTCAAAGTTAACAAAGTAATTAATTTTTATTTTTGGCATGCTACCAAATATTAACTTTAATCGTCCTCCTATGTCTAAATTAACTATATTGAACCTTTTGTCTGTCTTCTACCATAACTTCAAGGTTACGTCAACTATTGGGATGCCGTCATGAACTTTGTGTGCAACCGAGATTTCGTCATCGCAGGAGTACACAGTGTCCATGACAACCGTAGAGAGGACAGACGATTCAGGTTTAAATGCTGTAGTCATCCCGGTAAACTTTTGAAAACAAAACAACAAATCCATATGTTATTTTTTATGATTTTTATGTAAGTTTTAATGTTCTTATTATGAAAGCCAGGAAAGTAAAACTTTGATATCAATTCCAAAAATAGGACTTCTTATCCTAGAAAAACTGAAGATTAAGATTTTACAAATCGGGAACATAATTTGTAACAGGGTATTATGAAATGAAAGTATATGGGAAATGTTTTTATCATCAATTAATATATTTTGCTTATTTTGATATCGCCCATCCGTTTTTTACTATGTGGTTTTCAACTTTGATTACAACTGATGGTCCTCTCCGGATTTATGTTATAGCAGTCTTTGAAATTTTGTAAAAGCTCTCCCGAAATTTAGAACAAAATATTTTTCATTCTTCCATCTATCTATCTATCTATCTATCTATCTATCTATCTATCTATCTATCTATCTATCTATCTATCTATCTATCTATCTATTTATCTATCTGCATATCTATCATCTCTCTATCTATCTCAATAAAAAAGTTTCGTATCTAGACATTCATACCTCCCTTGGAGCACCTACAACATCGTTTACGTCCTACGTGGATGTCGTCAGGGGGCAGAATGATATGTAGGATAAATAAAACTAAGTAAGACAAGTGTTTCACTTCTTCCTTCTGGTCTTGTCGTTGTCCATTCTTTACCTATTTCACAGTGTTCGGTTATCATTTTAGAGATATTTCTAAGATTAATAATAATAATAATAATAATAATAATAATAATAATAATAATAATAATAATAATAATAATAATAATAATAATAATAAAAATAATAATAAAAAAATAACAGAAGTAAATAAATGAATAGATAAAGAAATGAACAAAATATAACAGTTAAAAAAAAATTACAAAAAGGTGCCATTTAAAAAAAAAATAAATTAATAATAAAATTTAAAAAAAAATGGACGAAAAAAAATATTTATAATAAAAGAAAATAAAAATTAATAAAAAAAATAAATAAATAAATAAATGAATAAATAAACAAATTTATTTTTTCAGTTGCGACTCTTATGGGGGTTTCATATTAGGAAGTAGATATTTTACTCTGTGGGGGCAGGTTGATAGGAGTTCGTTCTTTTGGTTGAGGAAGATTCTTCTTGTGAGTATTTGCTACCGTTCTTCCAGGCAGAGGCTGCATTTTTTTTTTGTTGCTGGCGAGTAAGGTCGTGATTTGGCGATGATATTTCAGTTGATGGTGAATTCCGTGTTTGTATCTTTAAACTTTCAATTTTTTTCTTCATTGAGAGAGGTGGAATGTCTTTTGTGAGGGAGCCTGAAGGTGGAATTGTGTTGGTTAAATCTTGTTTTAAATATATTTTCCGTCATGCCAATATATGTGTCTAGTTGGTTGTCTGTGTCACAGTGACCTGATAGATTACGGAATCCCGGAGACAGCTGTTCTCCAAGGGACAGGGTTTTCTATCTCTGCAATTGCATTGATAGTGCTTCCTACTCTGGTGTCTTTTTGCGGGAAGACGCTTTTGTTGTGCACAGTGGTGATACTTCTTACTTTGGACATGTAACTGTAAGTAATTTTTATTATATTTCTAGTGATCACTTAGTGCAAGATATTGGTTTCATTGAAGCTGGTGTTAATTCAGGTAAAAAATTTCTTGCCTATGTTAGTGGTCACATTCATGGAATACGGTAGGTTGAACCACATGATCCTCTTTGCCCTAGTGCTGTTCCTTCGAAAGGTCACTTTGCTGTTGTCGGGTGTTTCTTGGTAAAAAATTGTGATGCTCGTTTCTCCGCTTTCGTTGTGGGCTTTGAGTTTCGTGTTGTCCTTTGCTGCGCCTGTATGTGTTAGCGTTTTATGTACAGGTGTGTACCGCAATTACTGTTTGCAGCCGCTACAGGTCAATGCTTCTTGGTATTTTTCGGCTGATAGCTGGAATATTTCAGCATTGCTTGAATTGTTAGAAAGGCTTGTTGCTATGGATTTTGTAAAATTTCTCTTTATAGATGGGGGATGGTTGCTATCCTTGTTGATGTAATTGATGTTCGCGTTTGTTTTTTTTTGTACCGCTTGTGCATGCCCGTTCTTTAGTCTAATGAGATATCTAAAAAATCTACTGTTTTTTGTTGGCTCCAATAGTGATGTTTAGTCCATTGTCTTTAAATATTTTATATACATGTATCTTCTTCTTTAATGATTCAGTCTCTTTAGCACTTTGTGTTTTGACTACTAGTCCGTCGTTCCTATATAGGCCTACATTTATTTCGAGGTTTAGGAATTGGGAGAGCAGGTAAAAGCCGACCAGCTCACATGTTTCTGTGCCATCAAAGCTAGCCATAGTGACATCAAAGTCCGATGCTAGTTTTCTCCACGCTTCGCCTTTTTTATATAACGTTATTTTTTTTTCGTGTGTGTGTGGATAATAAGTCTGTCCTCGCTGGATATATGAAGTTAGCGCCGTAGTCCAGGGATTTATTCAATAGTTCAAGCGATAAAAATAAAAATCGCATTTGTCAAAGAAGACTATACTGTGTGCATTTTTGTTTTTGATGGTATCAAACCAGTTAACGACGTCCGCTGTGTTTTTCCATTGGTGCATATTGGTTTTAGCTTTCACCTCGTTAATAATCTGGGTAATTTTGTGTTTCTTAACTTTGACTAGCTCTGACTTACAAGCATTTATCAATCTGCACGTGGGTTTATTTTGAAAATTGGGTTTGTGGTCTTTAAGTGTTACAAACGCTTCCCTCGTGGCTGTAGTATCAATGCGATCAGTGAGATCTAATCTCTCTGCGATGTTTTTGTCTTCTGCCTCCCTCTTCGTGTGTTGCCCTGACGCTAGTTTTCCTGTATTCTTTTAGAACACATTTGTTCAATAAGTTCTCGTACTGTGTGTCGTTTAGTTTATGGCAATTGTTGGTTTTGTCGGGAGGGATGGATAACTGCTTGTCTTGTTTTATTTTGTTGATATGCGTTTTTAGTTTGAATTTGACACTTTCATTGGTATTGTTAAGTCCTTCCTCGATTTCCTTCTTCTCTTGCGTGCAAGGGGGTGGTTTTGATGACGGAAAGCCGAAAGTTTCTTTGTCTGATGTGTGTGAATCAGGGTTCAAAATGAAGAAGACCCTCCACCTCAAGTTTTTTACTAAGATTTCAGTTTTGTTCATTTGGGGTTTGATATACTACTTTTGACTGCAAATTGGGATATTTAGGTGGAATGACGGAAAAATGGTTTGTTCTAGCGGTATGTTGTCCATGTTTCTATCCAGAGTGCTCGACTGTTGGAGCTTCTAGATCTACTTATTTGAATAAAATATGCTCGACTATCGAGCTTTTTAGATCTTGTTTTCTTTTAATTTGCATGCTCCTTGTATAAGTCGAGCACTTTCATCCCATTTTATGCAAATAATTATATCTATCTATCTACCTACCTACCCACCTATATATCTATCTATCTATCTATCTATCTATCTATCTACCTAGCGTCCTAGCTACCTACCTGCCTACCTACCTATCTATCTATCTATCTATCTATCTATCTATTTATCTTTCTTTCTCTCTCTCTGTCGTTCCTCTCCCGCTCGTTCTCTCTCTTTACATTTATTTCTTATTATGTTATAGATTTGCAATCTTAATTAAAAAAAAAAACAAAACAAAACAAAAAAAAAAAAACGACGACAACAACCAGAATTGCACAATAACGGATATTTTTCTGTCTGTGACATTTCTAGTCCTTCTTACTTTTAGTCACCGGGTTTTTTTGTGTGTGTATTAGCTGTGTCGGTCTTGAAGTTGTAATTGGTGGTGGTGTTTTGATTATATAACCTGTTGAAGGACTACGGATTTCCTCTACGACTTATTCCCCATCGTAAGACATATCGAGACTTTGTCGTATGTTTCATTTCAGGCTTCAGAACGCACTCTTGCACTCTGACGCCCTACATTAATCGTTGGGACCTCCCTCTGAGCTATGTTGCGCCAAGTGGACAAGTCTTTGCTGGCTGGGCAAGCTTCCATAGCAACCACAGAGAGTAAGTTTAAAGGCTTCTCAATCAATGGAGATGGAAAAAAAGCGGCGGAGATTTCCGTTTTCTATCATTTTTGCCGACTATACTCAGACTATAGAGGCGTATCTTAGGGCTGAAATAGATAACCATACCTGGCGGCACCGAGTGAAATCGACTTTCTACCTATCATAACTCTCAGAAGTTGCCCCATTTTCTCTAATTCTCAGAAATTTTAAAGGATGGTATTTAATTAAGCCCCCAATGTCTTTCTTGTTTTTCTCACAATTGCATGCAAATTCATTATATGAAAGTTTGAAATGTGTTTGATAAAATGTAGAAAATGACGTCGCAACATGTAAAGAAGCACACCTTATAAATCTCAGATGGAGTAAAAATGTGATGAAGGGAGGCATAAACTTGCCCTATAAAACATAAAAATGATATTTTGCCAAGGAAGCACTAAGATATTGGAAAAAAAAGATGCTGTAAAAAGAAATAATTCCAGTGTATTCACTAAAAAAAGTTAATATTCAGAAAAGGTGAGTTAGACCACGCATCACGGCTTATGATTAGATATGATCCAAACGTCTATCATGGAGCCTTTGAGAGATGAATATCTTTTATGTAGAATTAAGCTTTCATAAACATTGTCTCTTGCCCTTTTCAAATTGTACAGACAATGAAGTGCTACTTTAGTTTTAGAGAACACGGTTGCTGGTTTATACTAATTACAGCTTATAAACACTATAAAAATAGAATATTTATCACCATCCACAATGCGACATGTCTCGTTTCTCCACAGGGATCGCCTGTTCCAGTTCTTCGTGTGTTTCTACGCACGATGGTGAAACACAGGTGTCAGGATATCATGATGAGCGTGTTTCTTTCATTACCACGAAATAGAGAAGGATAGGTGAAAGCATCTGAATAAAACAAAACTTTGTGTAGCTTCTAGTTTAAAGAAATAAAAAAGACTTCGGCATTTAATAACATTCGGATTGGGCATAAAGCCACACTATATAGTATTTTTCATTTTACATCTCTCAATATTTCTAAATTTCATAATCAGTGATTAGACCTTTATATTTCAAGCAGCCTAGAGGGCTATTAGAATAGTAAATAAATTTAAAACCATTATGAATAATACGTGAAAAAGAGCATGCAATAAAATTCTATGAAACGTTTTCTATTTGTTTTTGTCTCGTAGAAAAAGAAAGCGTTGAGAGAGAGAGAGAGAGAGAGAGAGCGAGAGAGAGAGAGAGAGAGAAAGAGAGAGAGAGAGGGAGAGAGAGAGAGAAAGAGGAAGAAAGAGAGAGAGAGCGAAGACACCAGTCGAAACAACACCGAGGCAACCACTTCTTCTATAGAGAGATTCAATAATATTAAAACAATTATATCCTCTCTTCGTTTACTGCCAGTAAGAATATCCTTTGCATAAGACTTCTTCTAAATTTCTAGCACGCAGCCTGTTTACTACAATGTGTTCTCAAGCTTTGAGACCCCTGTATGGTAGAGCATGGGTGACGAGTAAAAACCTCAAACCTATGACGGAAATGATTTCAGTGCAGGTTTGCTAGCCAATGCTTTCAAACAAGATAGATTTTGAGATAAAAAAAAAAGCTGCCAAAATCTGCAAATCAAGCAATCCTGAAATTTACATTCCCTTAACGGTTTCCGCTCAAATTCCGCTACCGTGGCTCGGGCATTGATGGAGGCCTGAAGCCTGAAATCAGTAAGGTAGGGAATACCCTCTAATTCACAAAGGCAAAATAACTAAGTGGGAAAAAATCTATTTTTCGTCGCGTTGTCCTTAAAAAAGTTTAGAGAGAAAGATAGAGAATGTTTAAGAAGATTAACGAATAGTTTGCCACACGCAGCTTTCGGCTTGCTAGCGTGTCGCTACCCTTGCACTTACATGATGTAGGTTTGGGCCTGTTGATGAGCCAGTAGCGGAAGCCGTCTCTAGCTCGCTTCTGATAACAGTTGTCTAACCAGTCTCTCTGGGAATAGAAGATGAAATAAATATTTTATTAAAGCTCTATTCACACAGTATACTGATTCGCAGAAAAGAGAACCCAAGGTTTATAAACATTAAAGTTTAAATTATCCAATATACCATCCAAACTTTGATGCGAGAATGCAAAACCAAAGCAGTATGAAATTTTAGCTTGTCCTTATATTAGTGTAATGCGCTTTGACCACGCAATCCCATCAGCCAGTCACACAATGCCACATTTTCCTGCGAAATAGTAAAGCATTATTGGTGTTCTCTAGGGCCACTTAGGATGATTTTAAATTTACGCTGCAATCAGAGGGTCTGAGTCTCTTATGTTCAAACATCTAAGACTTTTAGACCTTCAGCTTTCAGAATGCACAGCGAGTGTGTTACCCACCGTAGAAGGCGGATTTTTTCAACAAATAGGTTTTACCAATTCATAACATAAATCTCCTCCAAGCAGCTTCTTGTACCTCAACCGCTATTCCTTACGGAGTGAAATAATGAAAAACAATACTAATATTTTATTCCGTTATGTAGTCATGAAAAAAAAAAATCAAACTATGAAATATATGGACAGAAAAATTGAAGAGCACCGAAAATCCACAAATTTTCTGTCCATTTTTAACTCAGAGACAATTCCCACAAAATAATTAATATTTAATTTTGTTTTCATAGGTTATTTTAAACTTGTTTACAACGCCCGCTTGTTCAAATCTATCATCATACAGGTCCTTTTACTTTTTAAAGCATAATTTATCCATCTCGTGTGAGAACTTGACATGAGTTATCCAATAGAAGATTTCATGATAGCTCGGAAAAAAGCAAAATCCAATTTTAAAAGGGTTAACCAACAAATATTCTTTTATAAAAGCCCACCTATATCTAATTCCAGTCAAATTCTACCAATTATTTACACAAAGGAATCAAATGTATTTCAAAAAGCCTACTGTAATCTATTTCAAAACTTTTAAAGGATTTCGAGGGTCTGAAACATCTTTTAAAACCTGATTTCTGGAGATGAGCATAACTTGCTGTTTAGAAATATTTTCATCATCTAGATCTCTAACCTATCCATCATTGCTATGTGTCCTTTATCTACGACAATTCTTATACACTACCACGAAATCTAACGGTTTATTTCATTTCTGGCTAAGTTCTCAGCAAATCCACGGTTCGATTACTCTAACCATAATATTATCATACCAGGATTGTATTTTTTTTGATAATGCACGCAATGATCTGAGAAAGTAAAGTTTTAAGAGTCGGACAAAAAGGGGGGTGGGGGAGGGGTAATTTTTTTTCGGCCTATATTTAAATTTTTTTTCAAGATTGATAGTCTTTACCTAGTATTTACTAAACCAAAGGAGGAGCGATGGGTTATCTGGCACGGCAATTGACTACCAAGTGGGAGGTCCGAGTTTCGAGTCCCAGTGAATTTTCATTGCTCCTCTGTGTCCACCCTGCACAAAATGGGAAGTGTAGGTCTGTCAAAAGTCGGTTAAAGTGAAGGCGGCGAGGAAAGCACTGTCAAACTACTTTAGCATGCCATATGCCAAGAATGATTAAACCTTATTCCTGATTTCGCAACGCTTCGGCCAAGCATGGGATCCTTTACTTTTTTTTACTTTTACTTGATTAAGTTCTCCGGCATCTAGATCTAAATCTATTTTACATAAGACGTTTACTCTACCAGACATAATCTTAAGCCAGAGTTGAAACTTCAGATTTTTCTGGAAAATAACATTTTTTTTACTCGCGAAACTGTCCTTTGATATTGCGTTGCGGCACACAAAGTTCCTGAACGACATTGTTACTAATTGTAGTATTCAGTTTATTGTAAGAAGAGGAGGCTGAATTAACTTTAACATTGTTTAAATCTTTGTGCACTTTATTGGCTTCTCACAAATAATTTGGATACGCGCCACATGTTTGCTCTCGATTTCTTTGAAATAAGAAGTCAGTCTTCAGCTTGTTTTCAATTGACTTTCAGATTGCATTCATGTCTTTGCCCTTTACATTTACATCTCCATTGCCTTCACTCTTCTTTTTCTATTACCTACTGTGCCTCACAAATGAATATCTTTCTTCTTTCCTTGACAGGCCTTCAGAGATCTGGACGGTCTGGTCAGTACATCATGGTCACCTGGCGCTTTGTCCAGTTTGTTGAGGACACTGTCGTTAAACGTGATGGGTGGAAGTTGAGTTATCGATCCCATTGTAGCGTCCACTTTAAAGAGCTCTCGAGGGCTCTTCACCGATGTGATTTGATATGAAGAAAAATCAAATTCATAATTATAATTTGTTGAATCAAAGTCCTTTCAGGCAGATGAAAGGTGCATCTCCAAATAAATTAAAGTCCGCGTAGTTTTAATAGGATCCTAAAACAATATGAAATGAAGATCTTTCATTTGCCTGTTAAATATGCACAGATGTCAGCGTTGTTTTTAGATTTTTTAAAACACTAGAACTGCGATAGGTGATAACGGTGATAGTTTGTGAGCCCTTTAAATCTCTATACATCTTTCACAGATTTCAGTTCTGGCCATTCGGTAACCTCCTTGATTGACTCAGGAAGAACCTGAACGCCCCGCCTACTGACTAGGCGCCCAAGATTCTCAACCTGTGTCTTAAACAAGGAGTATTTCCTAGGTTTCATGCGAAGGCCGTATTGGTGAAACCTCTGAAACACTCGTTCTAAGTTGATCATATGGTCCTTATAGGACTTCCCTAGAACGCAAATGTCATCGAGAACAGTCTCCCAGTTTAGCCCCGAGAGGATCAAATTGATCCCTCTTGAGAATGTGGCAGGTGCATTGCAGAAGCCAAAGGGCATTCGCATGAATTCAAAGAGTCCGCGTCCAGTACAGAAAGCTGTCTTAGGACGAGACTCATCATCCAGCCGAACTTGCCAATATGCCGAATTGGCATCTAGCTTCGAGAACCACAGTTTCCCATCCAGCACGTCCACACACTCTTCAAAACGAGGCAGGGGGAAGACATCCTTTTTAGTGATGTTGTTGAGAGCCCGGTAATCCACACGCCAGCGCACTGATCCATCTCGCTTGCGTACTAGGACTGGTGGCGATACCAATTCTGACATGGACGGCTGTATCACTCCCGCAGACAGCATCTTATCCATGTGGCCATCATCATCGCTCCTAAAATGCAGGGGGGTATGGCGCATCCTCTGCTTGATAGGGGCAGCATTCCCGGTATCGATGGACTAAGATACGGCAGTGAAATCGCCCAGGTCAAACTCTGAAGCAGTAAACACATCCTGATAGCGAAGGAGCAGCTGCCGGAGGGCCTCTCGTTCTGGGTTTCCAAGTTCCAGTTTTGAATCCTCCCACTGGTTAAGCATGTGAGGTGGAAGTTCTGTGGCACGTGAGAACTTCCCGCGCCTGGGCGAGAGCTGCCCCAATCCGGTGTCTGGGTTGATGCGTCACCCAAGACGACATAGTCGGGTACTGCCTATGCTATGGCCACCCAAGGGTAGGTCGACAGCATGGTTGGACCTGTTGCACAAGGTGATGGAGAGGTGTTGCTGGTCCTTGCATAATGCCCAAGGAGAGATACAATCTTTATGATTCTTGGGCAGAAGCCGCCAGTGTTGATTCACGCCAGTGGATCCAGGCTGTTCGGATGCACAACCCTGTGAGAGATTGCATACTCCAATGCTGCATCCATCCCGCAAGGTGGATCCAGGCTATTTGGATTCACAACCTGGCACGAGGACGCAAAAGCTTCTGCTGTAACCCAGAGGGTAGCCCAGATCATGCGGGTGAGGCAAGACCTGCACCTTCTTGTACTGATCCTCAGAGAAGTCAGTCAGGACCTGGGCATATGCCCTGTCACAGCTAATAGGTGCCCCAGTTAAGGCCAAGATCGTTAGAGTGGCACTGGTCCCGACCCATGGTCGTTTATTGTATCCTCGAACAGACTTCTTGGGACACAAAGTGGCCAGTACTACCGCAGCCATGACAAGCTATAGGAATTGGGGATCGCCTGTGAGGGCTTGGCGACCGACGGGAGGCTTCAAGCCTACCCACCCAGGCGTCAAGGTGATCCATTTTTTTGGGACAGCCGAGATTCGAGTTGGGACAGTCGTTTACTATCGTGGCCTTTAGCCTGTCCTCCAGATTGGCCACCAGGTCATACAGGCCCTACAGGTCGGACCGTTCATAGCCGTCCCCCTGGGGCCTCGAGGAAGACATGAAGTATCTCCGCTCTTGTGAATCCCTCGGGGGCGTCCTGTCCCAGCCAGGTGAATAGGCACGAAGCCTGTGGGGGGCCCATTCCGGTAATAAGCACGAGGCCTCTGAGAGGGGGCATACTGCCTGCGGTAGTCCTCATGGGCTGGGGGATGCCCACCATTATAAGCTTCTCGCGACTGCAACGCACGAATGGTGGCCTCCGACTTATGACCATCCTCCCTCGGACCATACACCGCCGCATGATTGAACTGGTACTTAAGGATGTGCGTTGTGGCTTCGCCAATAGACCTCGCGTGCATTTTAGTCGCATGAAGTCCGGCCGCGCGGTCAGTGCAGCCCGTACAGAAGCGAAGGATCATTTGGTCCTTCTCCCCATGCCAAATACTAGCACCCGGTACCTGTTCAAAAGCAAAGAGGGTGAGGTGGTGAATCCTATCCGCCCACTCTTCAATGGAGTCATCCCCCTGCTGCCGAGCATTTTGAAAATGGAGCAGTGCAGTATCCCGGAGCTGCCTGGCAGCAAAACGTCTCTCCATATGAGTCATGAGCTCAGTGTAAGTCATGACCCGGTTCTGCCGCACCAAAAGGGTGTAATACTCGGCAGCTTTACCGACCAGGACCCAACAAAGATAATCCTTGGTGTCCTGGTCAGAAAATACTTGCTCTCTTGCGAACCGTTCAAACTGAGGCGGATGGCAGCCCAATCAGAGTCCCCTGCATATACTAGGCATTTGGGGGGCTAAATGAAGCGTTAACCCTTAACAGGGTCTTGGTCGAAATAATCCGCCAAGCCCTCATCACCCCCACGCCTTGCAGAAGACCGATCCAAAGGCCCCCTGGAACGAAGGTCCTCGCAAGGCTGCCGCCCTTGGCGTTCACCCCGGGAATCAGTCAAACCTTGGATTGAATGATGTTGGCGGCGGTCACCATCGAGATAATTTGAGGGACCGATACCCGCGTCATCACTCTGGGAGTCATATTGATTTGCCTTTTTCAAACGACTCTCATGCCAGAAAAAGAGAAAGCATTTCGTTCATTGCAGAGATCAATAATGTCTTGCATGTCAGACAAGTCCCAGCGGGCCTCTGAATGAGACGAAGGCGAGACGTCAAAGGAGACCAGCTCCGCCAAGTCCTCAAGATCTTTCCTTACTAGATCACAGAGGGACTGCAGCGTGAAAGGAATGTCGTCCCGGAGCTTAACAATCCTTTGGGCAGTCTTCTCCCCCACCCCCGGAATGAGGAGCAGATCCTCCACTGAACATAGATTAACATTCACTTTCATAATGAGTATAGACAAGGTACAGGGAAAGACGGATAGGGACGAGAAATGACTACAAACCAAAAAAGGAAACAAAATAAAAAAATACAAAAGGGTAACAATGTACTGGAGGCAGAAACCCGAAAAAAAAAACGATAGGAAAAGTGCAGAACACTAAGTAAAATGCTTACACAAAAAGAGGATAAACAATTGAAAAAAGGGCCAGTCCCGAACAGAAATGAAGGGAGGAAGAAGTAAATTAAAAGGCGAAGGATAAAACAGGGAAGCCTAAAAATATTAGGAGGCGAAGAAAAGAAAAACACGAAAGAACAGATAGGAACCAAGAAAAATAAATAAAGAACTAAACAATTAATTAGAAAAATAAAAAAAAATCAAATTGAAGGCTGCACAAAGCACCAGACACAAGTTGTGGCAACTGCCTAAAAGAAGACGGGAAATTATTAGCAGCGTGCCGCAATAATTAGAAGGGTCGGTGATGAAGTGTACCTGACGAAAATGTCACATAGGTGACGCGGGTGATGATGGGTGATGGTGATGTAAATGCAGAGTGAGAAAACGAGAATCCCAAGTGAAGGCACAGGAAGTAAGACTTGAAAAATGAAAGAAACACACAAAAAAAGTTTAAAATAAGTTAACATAAGCCAATGCATGAAACACAAAGAAGACGTCACAATATAAGCATGGAGCCACAGGGATGCAAGCAGAACAGAAGCAAAAATAAGAAAGAGAGGAATCAAGAAGCGAAGAAATTAAAATCTAATTGAAAAAAGAAGAAAAACAAGAAGGGAAAATTTATTCGGACAGAAACAGACGAAGAATAAAAGAAAAAGAAATAATCGCAACAAAAAGCAATAGGCAGAAAAACGTTTGCAGAAAACAAAAGACGAAAAGCCGATGAGTAAATTTGCCCGTCGTTACATTTACGACAGCAACCGCAAAAAAAAAAAACAACAACAAAACAATAAAATAAAATAAGTAGATAAATAAATAAATAAATAAATAAATGAAAGAAAAATATAAGAAAAGAAATTAATGAAGCCGCAAGAAAAACAATTACGATAACAAGGGAGGTGAAGACACAGCGAGCCTAAAGCTACGGTGACTTACCTAGCCGAGAATGCACACACATCAAGGCGTAAGCCAGGGCCTAGGGACCTAGCTTATTTAAGATATAACTGCTCAAAGAAAATTATGGAAGAAGAGAACAATCACAAATCGTATAATGAAAATATGCAATGCAAGAGGAGCTATTCGTATGAAAAATGTATACCCTAAACAGTAGCAAGAAAAGCACAAAAGATAAAAATCCTGATATTATAATATGGATTCGACGCAAATCCGAAAGCCTGAAACAGTTACGAAGAGCTGGTAATGGAAACCATCTTTAAATATAATTTACAAAACACCAGGAAACTAAAGGTAGACCTAAAAATGCTATTTATGTTGGACTATGACTGGGACGGAGATCAGATCCAAGCCAAACCCAGCCACAGTGAATTGAGTCCAAATGCAATGAACCAAATGCATATGATCCTAGATCTATGTAAAAGAAAATATGGGCTATTTATATACTTTGCATAGAATTTGAGCTTATGCTAAACAAGAATACATTCAATCCAGATCGAGGTCAGGACCAGAACAGATTCAGACCAAACCCCAAGACAGGGTGAAGTCCTAAACCAGATCAAAATCAACCTTAAAAAAAGGGGGGGAAAAGCCTAATATAGATCTATAATTAGCACAACCCGTGACCTAAATAGGGTTAAATCCAGAACAAGATTGAAATCCAGATGCCAGGAACCAATTCAGATTCAGAACCAATCCTGACCTACTAGGGTCTAATCTAGATCTACACACAAGAAAAATTACAACTCCAGATCAAGTCCTGAACCAAACCAGAGCTTAATATTAAGCAAACACAAATAGAAACTAGGAAGCAAAAACGAAAATGAAGATAACAAATTAACAGGCCAATTTTGATTTAGACTTAGATGAGAAAATCCAGAAAAAGAGTTAACTCAACCAACCACGTAGGTGACTGGCCAAGCCTAGAGAATAGGCCCAGATCCAAGTCTAGATCTAATGGTCTGGAATAATCTAATCGAGATCTCAGCCCTAGAGCTAGAGTTCACAAAACCTATAGAATTCTAGGAAAAAAATACTTGACCTCACAGGAATCGAAGGTTGGAACTCGCAGCGCCAATGTTGTAATCGTCGAGTTCTTGCATTAACTTCCTTAGTCAGGTGATGGCCTAGAATGAAGGTCTCTTTAGATAACAGATTTGTGACTTCAAAGACCCTCAAACTAAACTGACTCTTTCTGGCGGTTGATGGGCACTCCCTGGGCCCCCACATGCCTGAGGCTGATGTCAACTCCTGCCATCACCTACCTTGGGTCATAGGTCATGGTAGGAGCTATAGGAATATCGGGTGGAAAAAACTCCACATCCCAAAAATGCTCATCAATCCAAAAACACTCGTATTAAGAGTGATAAATTCAGCACAAATTCAATTTTTAAAAAGACTGAACAAAAATACGGCTAGATATGGATATGAAAAATCTCTTGCTTACCATTATACACCTCGACAACTTCTAAATGTACCGTGGTTTCCCAAGCATTACTGTCACAATGCTACACACCGTGTAGAACGATAGGATTTACTTAACACATATACATGTCACTTTTTATAGATGCCCTGTTTGACCCCGATAGAATCACTTATTCTGTGATAGAATCAAGAGAAGAGAAGATTGGCCTACACAATTTTCATCTTTTGCGGAAACATTTGGGTAATGGTGTGTGTAGTCCAATGGCAGTGTAGAATTTTATTATTTGTTTTCAATAGATTAAATCTACTCGTTCTTGCTCGAAATGGTCTTTATAATTCTAGAAATAGAGGGAGTGATTTAGGAAAAAGAAGAAAGTGAGGTAGAGGGAGAAGGAGCAGAAGAGGGGTACACAGAGAGAAAGAGCGAAAGCTTAGGACAGAGAGGGAGAGAGAGAGAGAGAGAGAGAGAGAGAGAGAGATAAATAGATAGATAGATAGATAGATAGG
>BLXT01005724.1:19477-34164 GCA_019648995.1 Plakobranchus ocellatus
ATGTTTTAAGAGAAAAATTAAAAGATGGAAACTTTGCCTTACATATCATATGCCACAGTTGTTAAAAAGAAAGAATATTATATTTATGTATAGATTCTATGATTATGTTTAAGGTTTACAAGGATTTGAATGGATTTAAAGTTTTAAACATGTTGCAATCTTTGTTGGTATTAAGTGGTAGGTTTGGTACAAGAATGGCAGGATTTTTTCTTTCAAGATTGACAAGGATTTGAATGGATTTAAAGTTTTAAACATGTTGCAATTTTGGTTGGTATTAAGTGATAGGTTTTGTACAAGGAAGGCAAGTTTCTTAGACCTACACTATATCTTTTATTTAGATCCATATATCTAGATTGAAAATCATCAGGTTGTGCTCGTTGTCTCGTTTGGGTCTTGATTTAATGCTACTAGATGTAGTACTCTGAGCGTTTCTTAGATCTACACTATATCTGGATCTTGATCTAGGTCATCATTGGAAACATTGTGACTTTCTACTGGCAAAAACTCTACATCATTATCAGAAAATTCTTCCCCAGATCCTTCTGCCTAAAAAAATCATTCTACGTCTATTCAAGACCATAATCGCATTAGACCTTGATCCAGATCTCCATATACCTCTCAGATTTCACTAATTCTGGACTGACTTTTGATTCTGCAACACGCGTTTTAAATTATTTTACAGAAAAAACAAATTCCACAATGACAAAAATGCGATTTGGAATACTGACAAAGAACTGGTTCAGGAATGATAATGTTGAGGCGGCGAGTTGTTTATGCAGTTATTATAGGTGTTATAGAGGGGTAACTGTAAAAAACACAAGGGTTGCGTCGCAAGTAAGTTAACATACTTATATTGAAAATTTAACCAGGAATGCACTAGTCTCAGGGAGTTTCTAGACTTTTAGTGAAACTTAAGCTAAAGAAAGGATAATCCAAGTTCTAGATCAAAATAAAAACTAATTTCTAATTAAGTCTTCTCATTGAAAAGAAGAATTAAGGTGTAAAGAGAGCCACATTTTGTTTCCAGCCTAGATTTAAAATAAAGAGGCTGTATATAACGTTCAACTGGAGCAAAAACATCCCATTAAAAATCTAATGGAGATTTCACTTGTGTTCCAGTTGTTGCCTAAAATTTGATTACAACGACCTGCACATATGACAGTTGGTATGGTGTAAGGTGCTATAGCTATATTAAATCTTGGAAATGTTCAGACTTTTTACCTAAGACCCTTTAGCATCTCTGACGTATTACATCCTTTTTTTTTATGTCGTCAAAATTGATAGCATAGCTCTGCAAGCTATAATTTAATTAATTGCTAGATCTAGATTTAATTCTGGAGTAGTCATCAGCTTATCTACACTGTGGTAGTATTTTTGCCAGAAGTAGTATTAGAAATCCGCAATTATGGGTATTCAAAGTCCGTCCTGCAGAGCTTGCAATATCTGTCCCTTGTCACTAGAGTTTACAACTAGCATTTTTGTTGGGAGATGTCTCAAGTGAGACTAAAATTGTATTGGTTTTTGGATTCACATCTTCATTTTTGTCTTTTTGTGGTCCTTAAACAAGATAATTAATACCTCACATTAAAACAAACGTCATGCAACTTGAATTAGTATTAGAAGTGAATTCTGAGATATCTCTCATTTTTTCCTATGTCTCCTTCCCCTCTCTCCCAGCACCTAGCTATGCTGGACTTACACACTTTGGCTCTATATAGTCAAGAGCGCCGCTTGCAATTGCTCAGCCTAAGTCAGCCTGGTGGTCATCCTCGAACTTGGGCAGCAGTCAGTGGTGAAACGCTTGCAGTGATCAGGGAGCTCAGTGAGAAACTCATGGCAGAAAACTGGAGCATTATGTCAAAGGTTTTTGTGACACCCCATATGAATGGTGAAGGTCCAAGCAATGAAAGTGAGTATTTCTATTTCTTTGATCTATGACTTAGTCTAGGAGAATAAGCAAACTTATTTTGGTTCAAAAAGTATTGAGAAGGGAGGCAGATTTGGTGTTTGTGAACTATTCCTTCCAGATTGTTTAGTCTTATACAGATAAATACATGTCTTTTTGTTTAGTGATTTCGCAACTAAAGATATGTCTTGCACTGTTTGATCTTCAAGTGTTCTTCTGCAGTTAATTAGAATCCATGCTGTTGTTGAGGTGTTTAAAGCTTTATTTTAAATTTTTCTCTAGAAATGAGTTCAGTCTACTTGCACAACAATGCACCTGCTTTAGAAAATCATATTGCTTGAGGATGGGCATCTTTTAATCCAATCGAAGTTGATAATTTTTTTGCTTGACATATAATAGATTTTCTTGAGAAGGCTCAATTTTCTTCTTAATGTCTGGAGCAGACATTAGTAATGATGTTTCTCCATTCAAACTTGTTCTCAGTCAGCCTTTTAAAGTTGTTGCTTCCATTACCTATTGCCCATGAGTTTCAATAACAGTTATTCTCTGTCTACCTCTACTGCATTTGCCTTCAATCTTTCCAGTGATTGCAAAGTGTTCTAAATTCTTGTATTGACACTTATGTCCTTAAAATTGTAGTAACCTCCAAAGACATTAGTTACAATGAAATAAAAAGAAAATATAAGTAAAGCTCAACCAATGAAAAAAAAAATCCAGTTGTCTTGAGAATGTTCTTCCTAACAAAAATCATTGTTTTAGAGTGGTGGTTAATTCCAATATGAGAAGACGGCCATTGTGATTTTCACAGTAATTCAAGACTTTAACAAATATTATGGAATGAAAATAAATTGCCTCTTTCAAGTGCCAAATTTCTGACATGCACAATTATATTTCTGGTTTTTTTTTTTTTGTTTTTTTTTTAGGAGTTAATGGCAGTGATGCTTTGTACAGAGGAAAGGTCATACAGCATTCAGGTACACAAATTTTCATTGATTGATGTTATAGCAAAGTTTTTTATTGCAAATAGTCAATGCTAGAAATGATGTGCTTACAAAGTATACATTTTAGTGAATGAAAAAGATGGTTTTCATTGACAAAGTGCAGAAACTAGAAAATTTTTCATATCAAATACTACACAACCTTAAGTACTTTGGATCATAACAGTGCTTATTTTTACAATCTCACATCTCTGCATAGCAGTAAGCATGATTTAAAACAATCTTCTGATTTTTTAGTTCCAGGCACCACCACTGACCACGCTGAGATTCAAACACAAAATAAGGTGAGTCTTTTATTATATTAGGAATCTCAAGAATAGTGTTATTTGTTTAATAAATCAAAGGGAAATAAATATTTAGATTACTGAAGAATTTGGTATGGATGTAAAAAACTGAGATTTTGTATTATATAACATTTGAATGGATCTGATTACAATTAAATCTGATCAGATACAAAAGCTGAGTGTTTAAGTAATTGAGCGACTGAAAGTTATTGACATAAATTTTTAAAATTCATATTGAATTTGTAAAAGATAATCATATAGTCTTTTCTTTTGACACAGGATTGCTGTGAAAAACATGAAGCAAAAAATAAGGTCTCTGCTATCTCAAGTTTTTTTTTTTCTTTTCAAAGATTGCATTTTAATTATGTTGTCCTGTTTTTTTTTCCTTTAGATGTCTGGAATTCTAAAAAGTCTTCCATTCTTATCTCAAGTGTTCGAAGAAAGTCCAGAACACAACAGTCGCCTCTTGTTTTCCTCCTGTCAGCTGCAAATTTGGGCTGTTGAAGGTGAATGACGAGATGAAAAGACAGAATAAATCTCAATTAGTCAAAATGATTTTAGAACTTGTTTCTTGGGGGCAATTTTTTTCCGCTTTTGATTTTTTTCCCACATTTTGTCAAGGAAATAAGAATGAAATATTGGCTCAGTTCAACTTACTTTATTATTGTCCCTCTGAAAAAAATTCAGTGAAAATTTTGGCATTATATCTCTCATGGGCCATTGGCCAAAATGTGTGAGGGTCACATTTAATTACAACTGGTATAATTTCAGTAGTTCTTTTGTTGAATAACAGATTTTGATATTAAGTGTACCAAATAATGTTGGTTTAAAAACTCTGATCTCTAAGATAGATAGAGAACTCTTGCTTTGTAATATCATTGATAGATCTTAGTTTTTCAGATGATTATTTGAATTGGAAAGTTATCAGCTTTAGAGAGGCATCTTCAACTGCTTTTGTCTTATGGTAAATTTATATGATATTTTCAGCATTGTCTGAGATAGCTGCCAAAGCCTACACTGAGGACAAGTATGGTGTGGTTCAAACTGTGCTGCCAAATATAATCAGTGTTTTACTTCATTTACATGAGGTACTGTTTGCATTAACCCTAAACTAGATTATCTTTTATTTAAATTTTTAAAATTTATTTATTGAAAATAATGTGCAAGGAACTGGCAGTAATATCAGGCCAAGGTCAATTTCTACAAAAACTCAAAAACTTAGAGACCAATTTATTGTTACATTACTGTAAAAAGCTAATTTAACCATAATTGATACATCAAACAAGGGTCACTTGGTCTGATCTTTTTGTATAGTGTACTTTCGATTCAGAGATGGTCATCTTTACGTACCTATAACAAAATGTTTGTGCACGTAGCTTGTGGATTGAATTGGAAGTTTGATGTCCCCTAAATGATTGGTTGCGTTATGCCCTACACCAAATATAAAAATAGTCAGTTTTGCTACTCCTTAATGAATCGATAATAGGCCCTGTAAATTGTCAATTAAACGTTGCAATTTATGTACATCCAGGCATTTTAAAGGCAAATGTCTAGAGAAACAAATGAGAGATTTAGCATCTCCCAAATTATCACTTTCCTCATGCATAATATGCTTACAAAATCAAGCTTAAACAGTTTTTGCCATCATTTACGTTTTCCTGTCTTATAAGCATATGAGATTATTTCAATTTTGAGCTGGCTAGCAATTTTCTCACCTCTATCTTTGACACCTTAATGACGGAATCTCTCTAATTCATCACAGTATCAGCTTTCTCATCTCTCCCTTAATCTATGCAAAACTTTAAAAATTTTGATGAATGAATTATATCTCTGATCACTTCATCTCAATAGTTGTGTAACTGGGAAGATGTAGATAGAAATGTTTTTCATGGCTTTCTCATTTTCAGAAACAACTCATTAGACTGGAATTGCCATTAAAAAGTGGGCTCTTAAACTTTAAGTAATACATACAAATTTTGTCGCATAAGAAAAAACGCTGCTTAAATAGGTTAATTCTCAGTTGGAAACCACTTTAAGTATAAATTTATGCTGTTCAATGTAACAAGTCAAACTTAAAACTGATGTTTTTTACGAAATATTTATGACAGAACTATACATTCTGGACATGTTTTATTTAACCAAATCCATTCACAGGTTCTGGAGAAACATTTGAAGCTAAGCTCCAGTTTTGCCAGAAAGGCAAACAATTCTGATGAAAGCCCTCCTGATATTCTCTTGAAACAAAAATTGTTTGCATCAAACAAAGCCTCTATCTACAGGATTATTAACACTTATAGATATCACTTAAGGTAACACTGGCAACCCAAAACCTCTTCAGTCTACTCAAGTAATTGATGTAATAGCTAAATCTGAAGTCATAAAGCTTTGCTTGTTACAAATACATGGGTTTGTGTGCGTGTGTGTGAGTTTTAAAGGATCATGCATTTTAAATGGTAAATCTCTCTAGTGTGCAGTCAGTTTGGAGTTTATAATGACTTGTGAATCTGTGCATTTTGTCATAGCATTGTATTTTACATTTTTGAAAAGTCTGAATAAATGACATATGTATGCATATGATATACTTTGAGTAAATAGATGGCTATAATTATTTTTGACCATTCATATTTTTTTTTTACTTATTCCTCAATTATAATGCTATTTGAAATGCTTTTCAACTCTACAAAATAAATTTGCTTGAAAGGGACAATCAAAATTTTATCTGATCTAATTGTAACCTAATATTAGATGTGCTTTGATGAAAGCTAATGTAAGTCTTTAAAATATTAAATTTCTTTTTTTTTTCTTTTGTAATTTTTTTTTTTTCAGAGATTTTATTAGGAGTATATGCTTGGTTGATTATCAATATTTCTTTTTCTCTCTTTTTTTCTCCTCCAGTGACCTCCGACTCGGTCAAGAGCATCTAAAAAAATTGCAACCATTTACAGAATATTTGGTATAATTAAGACTTAAACATTGTTATTGAATTTTTACTTCTTGTTGTTATAAGTTTGGTAAAAAAAATTGTGTTAAACCATTTGTGTTGAGCAAAAAAGAAAATTACTGCACTCAAGTGAAATAATTTGATGAATTGATTAATCTCTCAAATTTAGAGAGACTATGTGAAAAGTTTTGCAGTTTACTTTGGCCTGTAATTAACCCTGAAATTAAAAAAATCACTTATTGGAGACTCTTATATCTGTGTAGTTTTGCCATTTTGAGCAAGTTTTGGATTATTGTTTGTATATTTGCTGTTGAGAGCAAAATCTTGATCATTGTTTGTGCTTTTGCATTGTGAGCAAACTTTTGAAGATTGTGTGTTATCATTGTGCGCAAGTGAATGAATATTCTTTGAATAATTGCTATTGTGAATAAGTTTTTGAGCATTTTTTGAATAGCTATCATTGTGAGCTAGTTTTTTCTAGTATTTTTTGTACATTTGTGCTTCATTTTAACAACTTTTTGAAGATCATTTGTATGTTTGCCATTGTGAGCAAGTTTTTGAGGATTCTTTTCAAGCCTGTCATTGTGAGTAAGTTTAGAGAGCTCATTCTTGTTCAGTCTTTGTGAAATTCAAAAACGGGATTGAAAAAAAAGAGAGAGGGAGGGAGATGCTGTAAGATGTAAATGGTTACATAGTTAAGGGTGAAGAGAATAAAAGACATCGAGATCTACAAAACAAACATCATTATAGAAGAGTTGATAGAGAACAAATATAAAAGGGCATGATATAGTGCAAAACCTTCAAATAATAACTAGATGGTCATATATAAGCTGTATGTATCATTTTCATGACCTATTTTCCTTTATTTTGTGTGTCATTGTTCATCCTACATGAGGTGCACTATTTCTTTAAATCCTTCCTTGTCTGAAATATGAAACTCATTAGGAATGGTCTCAAGTCATATCTTTGGCTCTGTGATATGTTCCCTTTTATTTTTACATTGGATGCCCGCAAACCATCTCATGATAATAAGTATCTTCTCTCTGAGCAACCCTGCCAGAGTCCATTACTGCTATACCCATCCATTCCTTTTATGATATTGTAGGCCTTAATTACGTTGATCTTCCTCTCTCTTTGATTCTTTTTTTAGATTGACTCTAGTTTATTTATTTCTAATCTTCATGTTTTATTATGTGGATGGAATTTTTCTTTCTTTTTTTTTTTGTTACTTAAAAGCCAGTTTTGAGGCTCCTAAATTTTCTAGAAATGTTGTGTTTTATTTATTAGCAGTCTAGGTGAATACAGCATGATTCTATGATGTTAGTTATAAACAAAATTTTCTTTTTTTTTTTATTTTGGTGACTGCCTACCTTTCACATCTAGATATACATGAAGCTGTTAAAGATATACATTACATGCCATTGCCTTCACTAATCTTGTATTTCACTACCTATTTCAATATTTGAATGTAGTAGAAACTATAGCTCAAATTCAAAATAAAAAATTCGAATAAAGAGGATTCAACTTAGCTTTTTTAAAGAATATATTCGCTTTGAGAGGGGTAGTCAGGGTGCCTTTTTAGTAAATTTCTTGTCTCGTCTAGGCCTTTCCCATGTTGCCTACTCCATATAACATCTTCAGCTTGTTTGCAATGTATGTGCTGTGTTTGCTCTTTTTTACAGAGGTTAACTTTGCTTCATGTTCAAGGGATAAAGAAATGAACAAGATGAAAAATGGGAGAAAAAAAAAAGTTAAATAATGCCATACATAGTGGTATTGGCTTTGAATAAAGAAAATCAAATCCTATTTAAGTCAAGTTATAATATCAAATTTTCAAAAAGCCAAAGAGAAGAAAAATCCTAAGATTTTAAAACCTTTGATTTTTGACAATTTAAATAGATGTTCCAAACTTTATTATTCTGAAAAGTTTCGTCCCACCAACCAGGCCTTGCCCTTGCAGTTAATATCTACTGTTTTTTTTAGCATATCCATACTCTCTGCTTTTAAGTTGCATAAGGACACAAACAGCCAAAGGCCTCTGTTAACATTTCCTAGCCAGTTTCCATCATTCTTCATTACCCACTCCATCAAATCATCGAGTTAATTGAAAAGTAGGTATTTCTATACATAATTCATCCCTGTCAGAATATTAACATAATATTTTTTTTTTTAATAATGTGTCAATCGCATATTCATTATTTCTTTTTTACTTGAATACTAGTGAATCTCAAGATACTTTATGTATGCCGTAGCTTGAAACTACAGACATCTGTGTGAACTATGGAAAAAAGACCGGGTATCTAGCTGCTGACTCAAATACGCATTTGACAAGATAGCAGTGCATTTAATTTTTTAGATGGCCACTGTTATGTCTTCATTAGTGTTATTGTAATATTAGCTGTTATTCATATCAAGAATAAGAGTTTGAAAAGCTGCATCTCTCTTCTATCTACATTTTTTTCCCAACACTTTGTAATCCCTAAAACCAATTCATACACACATTATACATCTGATCTAGTTGAATTTGGCATGCCTGTAAATGTATAGATAACAAAATACTGTACCTTAAACTGCCACTGTTCTCATTAAAATGTACAATGTCATTATTAAAGTTGACGATAAAATGTTTTTGTTGTTGTTGCTGTTATTGATCAATACTAAATGATTATTGGCTTCAAATGATACGTGACAGTTATAGCTTTCCAGATATTTTCTTTAATTGAGGATTTGTGAAAACTTGAGGCTGTGCTACATTATTTTACAGACGATTTTGACAGCTGCAATGTTTCTGAAACATGGGTGAAGTTTTTATAAGGCTGATTCAATTTCAAAAGGCAATACATGTAATATACTTGTGCTTCAGATTTTTCACCAGATTTGAATCAGCACATCAGAGATAAAAAGTTTGACTCTCTGTATCTCTGGCCAAATCTTTTCTTTTTTTTAATTGTGTCACTTTTCATAAATCCAAAACTTAAAATATAGTTTGATTGATCCAGACTTTTAAGAATTATCATATAGAGATGAATGAGTCTTAAAATGTTAAGTTTCCTAGTTTTCTTTCTTTCCATGACTATCCAAGGCCCCCCAGTCTCCCAAAATGACAATTTTTTTTTGTGTGATTGTTTGCATATCTTCGAGTTCACGAGCAGGCCTGGTTGGAAGACACTGAAATTGATACACTTTTGATTCATACTTATAGTCTTTTGAAAGCAAATGCAAATGATTTTCTCATTGTAGATTGACTCATCATCATCAGGTACCTTGTCAGGAACAGACATTGGCGATCATGTTCCTCCACTCAAAATCACAATTTTTTTTGTTGTAATGAAAATGTAATTTGCAATATTTTTTTTCTCTCTATTAAAAAAAAAGGATAAAAAGCGATATATACATTTTGTTGAAAATATCAGGAATGAAAAGCAGTTGCGTATATATTTAAGTACATAGTTTTATGTTCAACAAGCTAAACAATATATTTAAGTCTTCAAATGCCGGAACAAGAACACCTAAGCTTAATTAAATATAAAGTTAAATATTGCCTGAGCTTTTTGAAATTTTGCCTTTTCCCCTCAATCTCCTTGCATAATTTTTTAGGCTCTAAATGAGTATAATCAGGCAACAGTCAGAAGTATACACGTACATCATTTTGAGATGAATTTATATGTATAGTCAGACAGATTGATAGATAGGCCTATTAATAAAATAAAATTTTAATAAAATCTACTCCAAAATTCAATCATTCAAGTACATGTACATAGTTTTATGTTCAACAAACTATACAATATATTTAAGTCTTCAAATACCGGAAAAAGAACGCCTAAGCTTAAATATAAAGTTAAATATTGCCTGAGTATACATAATCAGGCAACAGTCAGAAGTATACACGTACATCACTCTGAGATGTACATATGTATTTTATATATAGACAGATAGATTGATAGATAGGCCTATTAATTAAATAAAATGTTAATACATGTATAATAAAATCCACTCAAAATTCAATCATTCCAAATTCAATAAATTCAAATCAATGTCTAATGTAATACATATATTTTGCAAGGTAAATATCACTAGTTAGGGGCAAAATTCAAGAAATCTGTTTAAACATTTATGCGTTAGTTTTGAACATTGTTCTCTATAGGTACTTGCAGCTCGAAAATAAAACCAATTGTGTATTACAATCATGTAATGTCAAAACTTCCGGGATCGTATAATACTTTGTCTCTAGATTTAAGTCATTACCAGTACTTGCTACACTAGTGATATAACAACACTCAACATCATTTTTAGGACCATTCTTTTAAATTTTATATTGATTTGATGTAGTATTCTTTCACCCTGGCTCACTTAAAATATCTTAAGATAAATTTTTTTGACAACACGTTTCAAAAGTAGGAACCACAATTTATCATAGCAGTGCAACAAATAGAATCTTAAAGGATGAATTAGAAAAGTTTTAAATATACCAGAGACTAAGGGTAATTCCTACATAGGCCTTTTTTTTTTAAACTCCGCTTCTTCGATAAACATCCGAGAAGGCCGAAAAAAAAGTTAATTTCAATATAATGATCGGTCTGGGCAGTTATATTACTAACTACAGTTTCTTTTTTCTTCATGTCTGCTTCCAAAACCAAACCAATTAATACATCGGATTATATTGACCGATCCACTAGAAATAAGTACATGTAAATATAATTTTATAAAAGGACGTCCGAAAACAAAAAAAAATCATGTTATTTTGATTCAAGAACGAACCATAATTTAGATTTAAATAAATAACCACAAGATTTACAGTTGGGAAAAAAACTGAACTGCAGGCGTCCAAGACACTACCGGGTACTACTACGGTGTATTATTTATTGATAAAGCAAACAAAAGGCTTCGAGGCCTTTGACTTGGAAGAAATGTCCGGCTAACGGCGGTTTTTAACGTCTCCTAAGTAACGCGAGACTGCACGTCGAGGGTAAGTAAACAGGAGACAAAAGAAGAAATGAAAAACTGTCTTTTTTGGCCGCGGTAATAATTATAGGCCTACATACCAGTCATTAAATGTTTGGAGAAAATGCGGATGTATGGAAAAATGCGGATGTATCGTGCTGTAAAGATGTACTGTGGAAAAAAAATACATGCAGCATTGAAACACAAAACTCAAGCTAAGTTCAAAAGAAACCAATGACGTAATATCTGCGTTTGCATAATTTATTTACTTTTTTCTTAACCTTTTATTTCCTATTATTCGTCTCCTCCAAAATAGTATATTATCTTTTAGCTTGCAACAGAATGTCTTTTACCTCCGGGTCCTTATAATCTTTATACTCTTTCTTGACACAAATTTCTTCCTTGATATTTCGCGTGTGTGACATTTTATCTATCGCGATGAATTATCTTCAGATATTTTACATGTTTATAGATAATCTACATATATTATATATTTATAAAAAATCACCTTCCTGGTGTCACCTATAACATAAGGTATTTTCAATGCAAATTTGCCTGAGACGATAGGCAAACATAAACGATCCTGTGATACGGACTTTGTGCATCCTGGAAACTTCTCCCTCTTTTCTTTACGCCTTAGAACTGACTACCGGTACATTATAAATTATTATTGTTATTACTGTTCTTATTCTAAAAATCCAAACAGGTAAGCGTTAGCTTCAATATCAACACACGCCTTGCATCATTTTAGGTCCTTGAGCTGAGAAGGAAGTATTCCAACTCCAGTGAGGCATGCTTTTAATATAAAAAAAAAAGATAAAGATAACAGGCCTCCAATTACAATCAACATTTTGAACATCACCACTTCCTGATGCTCATTAATAGTAGGAAACATTTTACGACAGAACTGGGATAAGCTTGTTTCGGAAAAATCGTTGCATTGCTTGAAACAGTTTATTTCGGAAAGATCATCACTTTGTTTGAAATATCCTTGTTTACACTGCACTAAGGTGAGTAGTATTTGTCTCTTGCAAACTTGAGGCTCATGTGGTTGCTTTTTTTTTTTTTAATTTAAAGTACTCAAGTTTATAGCCTGTAAATGCTTGGTTATTTAGTATTTAATTGAAATAAGATCAGACGGCGGCATGAAAAAATGTCTGTTGAAAGAAGAAAGCGATTCCCATTCAAATCAAAATATTGGCGACAAAATTTTCTCATTTAAGCACTTTAGGAAAAACGAGTTTAAAGTGAATAAGGTCAAATCAAATATCGAGAAATATTAAAATATTCATGTTCTCCAAAGAAACACATAAAAAAGGAGTTAAAATAATAATATGAAGTGCATCCTATTAAAAAAAAAACAACTCTTACATTCATTATCAAAAATCATACTCTAATTGCGGTAGCAGAAGAAGTAGTAACAGCAGCAGCAGCAGCAGCAGCAACAGCATAGTAGTAGTAGTAGTAGTAGTAGTAGTAGTAGTAGTAGTAGTAGTAGTAGTAGTAGTAGTAGTAGTAGTAGTAGTAGTAATGAATTATTATAACCATCACCGTCATCATCATCATCATCATCACTATTATTATTATTATTATTATTATTATTATTATTATTATTATTATTATTATTATTATTATTATTATCTTTCCTCATCAAATTTAAGACTCAGCGAGAATAAAAAACGCCAGGCTAAGTTAAGGTATATAAACAATCTATTTCTTTATCTCAGATTAAAAAAAATAAATAAATAAAAGACCAAAATCCCCGACATTGCACAGACAAGAGTAAGGAATCAGGGAAACTTGAAGTGCTATGAAAGAGCTGTACTCTAAATAAGTAAAGCACGTAATTGCCACAGTGGTCATTACCGATTAAAAAAAAAAACAAAACAGAAAGTGTTTTACTGCTAGTATAAGTTTCAAACAGCCATGCAGTACTTGTTATGCAAATTTCATTGTTTCGTTACATCGTCTGAAGCATAGGCATCTTCCATTGTTGAAAATGGAGTAAGAATATGCTGTAAGCGAACAAATAAAACAAAAGCAGAGTGGGTACGTAATCGGAGGGAAGGAGGGAGGCATACAAACATTCATACCAGATAGACAGCTGTGCAGTCAAGGAGACAGATTCACTGACAAGAAAGTAAATAGACATGTAAATTTCCCGATAATCTTTTTCTTCCATATCGACTCCTCAAGAGTCAGCTTTTATTTTCCCCTATTAAGTATTCTACTTTTTGTCTTCTGTGGCAGATCAGGAACAGATAACGGCGATTGTATTTCTTCATTCTAGACTTTTTGTACTTCTACCTGAGTTGCTTTTTTTTCTGACATTTATGTGCCTGTCACAAGAGCTAGGCTTAGATAAGTTAATCGATGTCTGTCTTTGCCTTTTTCTAAATATTCCATTTTTACCATGGGGTTTTTCCTTAAGAATGAATCATTTGCTTTGAAATCTGTGCAATGAAGATAAATTTCATTTCTGGTTGATGTCTTTTTTTTCTTCTTTTTTTTTTATGCACTTGATTCAAAAGAGATTTATCCTGCACCCAAAGCCCTTCTGACTTTAATACCTGCATCTCTTCTCTGTCAATTTTTTTCCCAATAGCACTAGCAGAATGATATGTTGACTCTGAATAATAAAAGACGTATAGATTCTTTTCAACGGATTTTGAAAGACGAAACGTTCTCTTAAATGTTGAAACATTTTTCTCGAAACTGTTTCTTGTAAAATTCGACTAATTAAGTCTATTTTTTAAATTAACATTTTGATGGCATTGGTTATTTTTGAGTTACATCACATTTGATTTATTTTTGTTCTTTCGCATTTTAAAATTCTTTTAAAACATTTTTCTGTAGCCTAAAACATAAGTTTTGACCAGTAATTGAAAACTTCTTTAGCACCCTTGGTTTTTTGTTTTTTCGCTGATACATTTCTTCTGCTCAGGAAGACAACAAACTGTTATTAATCCTTATCTCAGCCTAAAAAAAAAATTGTGTAGAATAATACATACACCCAAACACACGAAAAGCACTAAAAAAAATTGTGTAGAATAATACACACACCCAAACACACGAAAAGCACGCAAATATATATATATATATATATATATATATATATATATATATATATATATATATATAATATATATATATATTCATATATATATATATATATATTTATTTATTTTTATATATATATACACACACACAACACACACACACACATATATATATATATATATATGTGTGTGTGTGTGTGTGTGTGTGTGTTCTTTCCTCACTGGATTTGAGGGTTTGAGGAAGCGGTCATGTGGAGTGGTTCCCTTGTTCACCACCAGACCTTTCTCGCCTTGACTTCTTTTTTCTGGATATGCTAAAAGAGAAAGTGTATTCGCTGAAGATTACAGATTCAAACCACATTACCAGTCAATGTACTGAAATCAATACCAATGCACAGCTATGCCACCGAGTTCACCCGAATTTGGCAGAAGGCATCAAATTACGATTCAAAATAATGGAAATCTATTGAAAACATTCTTTATCAACAAAAGAATTGAGTAAAATTATTGTGTTTTAAAAAATATGGTTCTTTGTTGCCACTCACCCAGACTTTACGG
>BLXT01005724.1:92231-102747 GCA_019648995.1 Plakobranchus ocellatus
GCTAGGTATAATGCTTCAGAACTAAGCAAAAGATTACTAGGCTGTTTTTTCCTTTCATGTCGAATTATCTCACGCCATCGAAAAGTACTTATTTCACACTACTATTACTTTTTCAGATAAGAACTATGACTTGAACAAGAAAACTGATATTCTGTGCTAGTCGTTTGGGAAAGTTTTTTTTTTTTTTTTTGTTTTTATCTTTTTTGTGTAATTAATATGCTCCAAGTAGGAATTTAACTGCTTGTGTCTTCAATCTCTAAAAAATGTTAATTTTTTATCTAGTAATATTGCTGTTAAATCTACGAGCGGTCGAATCAAGTATCTCTGTTACAGTATCTTAAGGTCTGTTGTTTTAATTCTATTTGACCTAAGATCTGCCCAATCAAGCAGGTCTGTTGTGGCCTTTAAGACCTAGTCTGGTGTTATTATTGTGTCAGCTGCGATCTACTGAATCAAACGTGTGGTATAGTTTAAAAATTTGGTATGGTGTTACTGAAGCTGAAGAAAGCGCATGCAGGTAATTTAATATAATTGTACGCTTAGATTTTGAACAAGCGCATGGAGGGGTATGAAATGAGGAACTACCAAAACGTGAAACCAAAATTGTTCCTTTTTTCATGAATAATTCAATAAAAATTACAAACAATTACAAACTGGAAGAGGGCAAATTAATACCAGTGAGGAAGAATTTATGTCAAGTTAGATGTCAGTAGTAGACGTAGGCGAAAAAAATTAGGTCTGTGTCCCTTCTTTACTTTGTGGTGAATGAAGTAAATGAAGTTAAAGTGTTGGTGGGTGAAACATTTTTCATTGCAATTTTGCCATCATAGTTATGTAAGAAAGTTGTTTGGATTATTAATATAGCAAGGATGCACCGAAAATTAATTTTTGACCACTGAAGCATTACTCTCGATGTCATTAGACTAAGAAACTCAAAATTTTTGCATATATAGTTAATAGAAAATCTTTCGAACGTAACAATGATGACCACCCACGTTTTGGCAAAGCTTCAAACATACAACCTGGGACATATTTAAATCATTTTGAGGTCAACTGGCACAGATTCCAGTGTTGCTTCATATACTTGGGCTTCCTCTAAATATGGGCTCCTGGGACGACCTGCCTTTCCTTTAGAATTCTATGTGCTTATGCTAATTGAGTTGATAAAAGTACTAGGGAGGGATAGTTTGATTGATATCACAATTATCATCAACCCTGGAAGAGGGGATGCGATAATGTAATTACTTATTAACATTCTTCGCCTTTACATGAAATGGCACCACTAGAGTCTGTGTCGATTGACTTCAGAATTCTTGTAATATGGCTCAGGTTACCTAGCTATTTCACAGTCTTTGAAGATCATTTTTCTTATGCCCAACAATTTGTCCTTATTTTTGCGTAAAATTAGTTTTCCGGCGGACATTTATTTGCACTTTCATGTCTATGTGATATTGTGGCTCTCTGAAAAACAGATCTTTCCGTAGATGAACAGTTGCTGAAGTAAGAATTTACTTTTGGTAATAGCATAGAGAGGGGAGCGGTGGCTCACCTGGTAGTGCAGTTGGCTACCAAGTCAGAGGTCCGAGATTCCAATCCCAGTCGGACCAAATCAATGTGTGATTAACCCAGTACTAAATGGGTAGCTAGGTCTCTTAAGACCCGGCGAAAGTAACGGCGGCGAGGAAAGCAATGGATAACTACCTCATATGGCCGTATGCCAAGAAAATCAGGACCCTACTTCTGGTTCCCCGATGCTTGGACTAAGCGTGGGACCCACTTTCCTTTTTTTTTTATAGCATAGAGTAAGATTGAAAAACGTCGTAATAATATTATCAATTTTATATTGTTTTCTGTCATCGTATTTGCGCTTTTTTTTCATCGCCTTAAAATTTTTTGTTTGTTTTGGCCTTTGTACGTTTTTTAAAAATTGGTTTTCCCTGTGTCTCGCCAAGGAGAGTGACACATTTGCGACGCAAACTATGCGTTCAAATAATATATTTTCGAATTTGTTTTACAATGGTAAACTCTATTTTATGTCGTCACTTAAATGTGGTAGAGTAAGTAAACTACTTTCAATACCATTTTTTCACATTTATCAACTTTTTGCGGGTTTTTTTTTATTTTTTTATTTGCTGGAAAAAAAAGACATTTTTCTTTCAATTTTCATGTCATGCCTAGAACTATGTTAAATAAGTTTTTATTGCCGCAGGATTTTTTTTTTCTGAATAATTTAGAGACTTATATTTTTATTAATGTCAACTATTCTTCCTCATCATATCTGCTTTTTAATTTTAATATTATTATTATTATTATTATTATTATTATTATTATTATTATTATTATTATTATTATTATTATTATCATTATTATTATTATATAATTATCATTATTATTATTATTATTATTATCATCATCATCATCATCATCATCATCATCATCATCATCATCATCATCATCGCATTTTTTTGTAGTTGTTGACATAATTATCATTCTCTGGTTGTTTTAGTAGTCCGTGTCAAGTACTGCCTAGTACATATCCCCTGATAATATGTAACAGTATCCTTTCTAAACTCTACTATTTGGCTTGCATGCAAATGCGACTGGCATCTGTTTTCTCTTTTTTTTTCTTTATGCTTAAATAGCTGTCGAGCTTTAGTGCTTAAGACTGTAAACAAACGCATTCATCGATAGAGGGTGCGGGTTGAATAAATTATGAAGCCAGTTCAGATTCATCAAAGGCTATCCACCATGAGTCAGCTGGACCAATTCCCCCTAGCCTCAAAATAGGACGGGGAAAAAAAATTTCATGTCACTTTTTAAATGTAGCGTTATTTGCTAAGTTGCTGATTTCATGGAGGGGAAAAACATTTAGACCGCGAAATGACTGTATGTTACTATCGAGCTTTTTTATAGTGTTCATAAATTTTTTTACTGCTTGTTTTAGGTGAGGACCGTTATGGCCTTTCTGTTATTACTTGTTTTTTCAACAGAAGGGCTTTCAAAATCGATTTCCTTAAGGGTGCCTTTAGTCTGCGTGTGTAAGTGTCTCTGTAATTTACCATTCGAGAAGTAAGAAGAGCTGCATCACGGTATGTCATCAGCACGCCGTACCGTTCGAGGTTTTGTTTCATGAAGATCTTTTTTTTTTTGCTTATCTTGCCATCTATGTTAACCCGCCTGCCTTCTGCAGACTCTTCGGTTACGTTACCTGTTAAACTTCCACCTTCGTTACAAAATGTGCAATTCTTCAAATTCAAATGGGGATGAAAACCCGAGACATCCGAACTTTAAAATCTGTAATCTATCACATCACCACTGAATGGTGCTGGAGATGAAGGGGGGCATTGTCCTTGGTTTTGTTGTTTTTTTGGTTTGTTTTTTTTCGTTTATCTTGTAGCTATTCGGTTGCAATTTCAAGCTCTAGTTAGTCGTACATTAACTTTTACAACAAAGCTAGAGACTGACGCTAGTTCATGTTTTATGAGATGGAATTTAGATAAAGCCAAGCAATCGGTTGTCTGGGATCAGGCTGCTCTAATTCAGTACCTTTTCCAAGATCTATTTTAGGTCCAGACTCGTATCAGTCTTTGTCAAAGCTCGAAGGGGCTTAGGTGAAGTTGACCTTTCGGCGGCACGCTAGTCACGAATTTAAGATCATTCACTGCGTAGAATCAACTTAGCAATTTCTGAAGAAGGGATACACTATATTTTTCGTATGTTATTTTGGACTTTGTGTTTGCAATCGAATACGCATTGAGAATATTCATCGAAACGCAATCTAATATATATGTAAATTAGGCCTAGAATAAGTTATCCCGTTGACGGTAGATTGGCAGTAATCTAAAGTTTGTTTCAGCAATTCAGATTTTGGCACAATTTACAAACATATTTCTTTTTCTTGTCTGGAAGAAAGGAAGAAAGGGGAAAAAGAAAGACATCATTTGACACTCGTATGAACATTGTGATATTTGCGATTCAGATCCGTTAACAGGAAAAAAAAATAAAACTGCCAACGATCTCAAGATATGAAGTTCAAACTTTCGTCTATTAGCATGTAGAATGAGAAGTGGCAGAAAAAGTTTTTAAATTTATATAAATCAGTAAGAATAGTACGGCAGTACATAGAACTAAAGAACAAACCATGACAAAAAATAAAGTTGAGTCTATGATAATACCTTATAGCTACAAACTATAGCACAAACGCCATGTTATGGCTACATTGTTAAAACTTCATACGGAACGCTATGAAAGGTACAGAGTTTCTTCGCCCTTAAAATAACGGCTCTCATTATTGTTAGAAATGAGGTACATTTGGGCGGCATGATCGATAAAAGAGAATCTCGATATATCAGATTTGACATAGGCCAACTCCAGCTTTGGATAAAAGCAGGCTGTGCTTTCAGTCGTGGAAGCGATTTGTTCCGTTGATCCCAGACAGAGCGCTAATATAATAGCTGGAGATCTGCGGATCAGGGTAGATGCGATAAAGCATTTTGCTTTCTGCTTTTCGAACTGGATGACCCGAGTTATAACTCACAGAATCAAAGAATCATTTTATGTGTTGTTGTGCAGAGTATGGCAAGATCAAAGGGTATGAGAAATGAATAAAGACTTTATGGTAAAATAGCTTGCTGCTGTAAAATGAAGAGGCAATAGAATCTGAATCATTCAGGCCGATAGTTTTTTTTTTCTTTTTTAACCATGTGTCTGAAGAAAACGAATCTCAAAAACGGTTTATAGGCGATGGTTTTTCCTGAGAATCTGACTCGGCACATACATGCGTGATCCTTTTCCGGTGCTATATAATTAGAGAAGAATATAATTATTTACTCTGTACGTCGTTAAGATTTGTCTTATTGATCCCTTGATCGATACTGAAATCTTAAGTTGGCAGTTTTGATTGCGAAATGAGTTTATATTATTTTCTGATCTGCATGATCACCCTTCAATAGTCTCAGCCGCAGACGTGGTTTAAAATAGACGATAACACTTTCATTCAATCATGCAAGGCTTTCTACACTTTTGTGGACTCTGTGAAATACTGTATACCTGTAGTAAAATCTGTAACGTAAACCGAATAAAAGCTAGCGGGCACACCAGACGTGCACAAGGTTTCATTCTTTTAGAAAGCCTTATGAAATAAGAAACTTGCATTACCGGAGTTTTTTCATCATGGTAAGGTAAACTAACTGCTTTCAAATCATATTGTCTTGTGTTTGTTTACTAACAAAGCAGATGGTATACTAACATTAAAAATTGGCAAATGTAAAGACATTTAACAAACATGCAAAATGTACTTGTTTTCTTTTTTTAAAGTTGTTTTCTTGTTTTTATTATTATGAATCGAATCGGCTATTTCATCCGTTAGCAAAATTAAGGGTCAAAATAGTGAGCAAAAGGAGCTTATGGTTGCGACTATTCACGTTAGTTTAAAGACTTTTTCACTGACACCTGTGTTTCCAGCGAGATCTTATTATTATTTTTTTAAGACTTGATATGGCATTAAACCGTGGTGAAAAGGTGGATCTCTATTCCAACCATCGTGAAGATATGGATTTACAACATTGGCCATTTCACCGGGATGATGAAAAACTTACTAAAATAAAGAAAAATAAAAGAAAATGTAGATTCGCTCAGTTGTCGTCATCCAAATCAGATGAAACAATAACAGCAGGTTTGGCTCCTTTGATGCGCTTCACATGGCAAGCCCTTGGAGTTCCTGGGGAGCGGGAACATGCAGATTGTGCCTTCTTCTCGCAGGTAAAAGCAACACATAAGGACAAAAGATTTTTATAAAACTGTATTTCTTTTAAATAAAATAATAAATTGCCATGGAAAGTGAGCTTTAGAAAATGCAAAATTATTTGATTTGTGCTGGAAAAACAAATGATACTGATATAAAGGAAACGTATTTCAAAACATCATTGTTTTTTTTTTCCTTTAATGAAAATGACTCAAAGAATGTTGAGATTAATGTTTCTTTCAATATCTTCAGCTTGGCACAGTCGAGGCAAAACAATCGTTTTTTTTGTTTTTTTTTTTTAGAGCAACTCAAATTCTTTAAGCGATATTTAATTTTTGCAGAGATTTTTAATTGTGCACTGGAACAATCACACGAAAACATCACAAGGTGGCTCTTAGATTCATTGTTTCATCACTGCGTGCCTGAAATCTCTTTTGTGTCTTATACCGTGGAAGATTTCATGATCTCTCCTAGCTCTTACAAATTATCTGTCATAAAGAACATTGACAAGAACATTGACAAGAACAAAATAAGAAAAAAAAGCACTACGCCAACAACTTGTGATAAGAACCACTTGAAAAGATTGGTACAAATCAATAGCTGATAGATAGATATTAGTAAATGAATATAATTATAAACAAAATTACTTGCAAAATTAAATACCGGTATTTAAATGGAAGGAAAACGTGTCTTCCTGTAATAAGTCCTGACAATGTTATCAAGAAACGTGGGGCATTTTGAGTATCCTAAAGTCCCCAGCGATCTTGTTACATCATAAAATAATCAGTAATCGCTAAGAACCTGTATATGTAAGAATGAAGATCATGATCAAAATCGTTTTGTTCCTTCTTGGCAAGTTCTATGTCCCCTGTCAATATTCTCTTGTCGTGTTATGCAACATTATTCCCTGTTGGAAAGTTTCTACGGTAGTGCAGCTGGAGCTGTCTTATATCTGACATCACAGGGAAAAAAGAGTGGTATTTAGTTGGATAAATTCTGAATATTTTATGCTATTGTCAGCCCAAAGGTCTATCGCAGAGAACTATAAATTCATAGATGAATGATAGTCAGAAATTGTGTGAATTTTGGTCTCTTGTGTTGTAGTTGTGGGCGCTGTAAAGTTGAGTCTGATTATACTGAGAAAGCGAGCGATTTGTTCCAAGTACAACAATAACGCATATTAGTGGCTGGACTTCGTGAATGAGCAAAGAAAATACCTGAACATATCAATTTTTAAGGTTGCAATCCTGCTGTTTTTAAGTCGCAAAATAAAAATATAGAGATTCAACACCAAAAAATAAGGTAGACTGTTATTTAAAAGAAATTATTGACTATTACTGAGTACTTTCCAAAGGGTCGCCTTCAGCTGAAGCATTGCGCGCAATAGAATTAGTGTTTCCCTTTTGTCTGAGAAATCACCCCGTGATGGAGAACATTGGATCTACTTCCAGCGGTTCAGACACCCGCCAGGAAGATCTGGTCTCGGAAGAGAATGATCACGAACAAGATGAAATACAGTGTAAAGTGAAAGAAAGTAGATCAGGTTTTCATCTCTCACATTCCAAGTCTACCAGCATGATGTTGGAGATATTAATGGATTCCATGTCACCGGAGCAGATGGTGAAAGAACTCCGGGCGTTGACAGAGGTTCTGATGTTGGTATGCACAGACTTCGTTAATCATAACTCCAGAAGCTGTGTTAATTCTTGTTTCTGTTGACTTATATTCAGAGGTTGAAATTTATGTGTTATCGTTTCTTCATTGCATACCAACCACTTCACATCATTGAATAATAGTTTTAGAAATAATAGTTTTCTAATCATTTTCCATGTTTATGACTCTGAGACTACATTAATGCAGCCCTTGTGTCTGCTTCTTGACAATTAAGCATCAATGCTCGTCATTGTTTTATGCTCTATGCAAACGTGTCAGAGTTTCTATATTTGCCTGCTTTTCATCAGTGTTTTTGTTTTTTTTTTTGTTTTACTCCTCACCGCCTTTTAAAATATCTTTGTAATGTATGTTTGAACTACTTCGAAGTTTGTCGTTTCTTTCCTTCCTTAACATTTTTGTTAATATGTTATTTACTAAATAACTTGCTTTTCGAAAGGATAAATATTAAAGTATCGCTTTTTAAAGTTTTCTTTCCCGCATAATTTCTGGGATGTCTGTTGCTGGACTGTCTACGATGGCTTATTTAGCAAAACTGAGGATTAAATAGTTCGTTGTGCTCTCCTCATTTCCATAACCATGTTTGTAAAACATTTCCATCCGTGACATTGAATTCGGATAACCCGAAAGCCAAGAAATTTCGCTGGCGTACTTTTTGTTCCTTGCACCGTTTTTTTTTTATTTTGTTTTGTATATATGTAGCCTCCTTTGAAACAAAAAGGCTCTTTTGGCCCTTGTATAAAATTATAAATCGATAGGAACAGTTTCGATTTTGTATAAAAACAAAATACACACGTAATCTAAAAAAAAGAATCGCATAGGAACATTCCCGAACCAAAGTTGCTTTATGCAAACGGAATAAGTTGGGACCTTTCCTTTGTTAAAAAATTAAGTGTGAAGTCTCGTTAGAATAGAAGATGTATAGAGGCGTCTGAGCTGATATTACATGTTTAGCTCGCTAGTTCAAAATATCATAGTGACAGATTGTCGATCAACAGATTTACTAGTTTCTATCTTTGATTGAAGCATTTATCAAGCGTTTTGCCTAAACTATCGTATGGCATCAACATGTTTCAATCACCCATCCCGCCATTCCTCTCTGTAACTTAGTTGCGTTGATTGTTTTTGTTTTACGTTTATTCGGCAATCTCTGAACACATCGTGGTTAAACATTTGTAATGTGCATTGTTTTATCAAATCCAAAGAAGAGGAGACTTGTAGAGCAGACTAAAAACGATCTGTTTACTATTCTTTTCTTTTTTTTAAGAGGAAAGCTAAAAAGATGATATAAAAAGAGCTACCGATGCTGCAATTGAAGTCATTTCCCTACATTGTATTTGAAAAAATATTTCTGTGATGTATGCTTTAATTTTTTTTCTTTTTGTTTAAACAAATCATGGGTGATATGGCCTCGCATATGGCAACTGGTTATCTTTCATTCACAATCAAATTTCATGTTTAAAAAATATTTTTTTTAAAATACAGTCCATTAATCTATTTAAAGCAAATACTATCTAAATACCACATCTCTAAAATTATCATTGAAGAATGTAACTTAAGGACAATATATTACTTAAGGACAACTATTTGTATGCAATTTGTTGAGCTACAAGAGATACCTCAGGATGCCGATAACATCAGAATCAAAATTCACTGCTTGTGGCGAAAATCTGGTATTCTTTGCGCAACTTGAAATCAATCTGACTGCCTCAGTAGCAGCGATCATTACGCGGCCGTTGTCTCTAGGACTAAAGGGTAGAACAAAGGGAGAGCAATCAATACATTTCCTCAATAAAAATGATTTTTGGCATTTACAACCATAATAAACTAAGCCACAAAAATATGTTTATTTGGGTTTATTTCCGGTTCCTTTTCAGACGAATCGATTGTTTGCATTGTTAACAACATAAACAAACTTATACTTTTAACGTCAGGAAGAGGAAAACAGTTGCCATTTAAGAATTTCATACTTACAAAATAAAAGATCAGGAAACATGCAATAAAGCGTTTCGCATTATATTATTATTTCTATTACTTTTTTAAAACCAAATTCATTGTCGGATATTGATCTGTTTTAACTAATCAAGAGGTCTTTAATCTGCAAAAGAAAGTTATTGGATCGAAAGACTGAGATCACCCTAAATGAAGACCGCTTGCATCTAAAATCGAATTATCGAACAACCAATCATCGTCTTCAAGAAAATTTTAGTGAAATTGATATTATATTCATGAGCCTCAAATCTGCCATTAAATCCTTCAATAAGTTTGTAGGTGAGCTTTACATCAACACCAGTAAAAAAAAAAAAAGAGGATATCTTAATTTATATGTCATGTAGATCGATTATGTATTTATCGAGAGAGAAGGGAGGGACATATGTGTGTGTGTGTGTGTGTATATATATATATATATATATATATATATAATTTACATATATATATATGCACATATATATGTTTATATTCATAAATGTATATATATATATGAAAAGACAGAGAGAGAGAGAGAAAAAGAGAGAAAGGGACGGGGGGTGTAGGGAGGTAGGTAGGGATGTATATGTAGGCACCAATCTTTTTACTCAAAATGTAGGCGAAACCCTGGAAATCCGATGGCAGCCTCGAGTTACAATGGTCGGAAAGAATTCCTCCGTGCGTCTTCTGCTACAAAAAAAAAAAAAAAGAAAGAAAAATCGCTGATCTTTATCTAGTCATTTTACTCTTGAAATTTTCAGTGCGCCCAGAATGGCAATGCTAAAGAAGTGGCTCGCATCCTACGGACAGACCCAACCCGTCTCCATGCCCGCAATGCTCAGGGGCAGATGGCTCTACATGTGGCTGCTAGCAAGGGCAAGAAGGATGTCGTGGCCGTGATCGTGGAGCAGGACGGAGGTACAGAGAAAATACTCGAACACAATAAATATTAAACTACTGATAAATTAATTTTATAAGAGCCATAATAATAATGAGAGAGGAAATATTAAAATAATAAATATTGTTATAGCAGTACTGAAACCACACTGTGAAAATTATGGTTACTACTACTACTACTACTACTACTACTACTACTACTACTACTACTACTACTACTACTACTACTACTACTAC
>BLXT01005724.1:130182-146164 GCA_019648995.1 Plakobranchus ocellatus
GGGGGGGGGGGGGAAGGGGTGTATAAAGAGTATCATTTAAATTATAAACGATGAATGTTTTTTATCTCACTTCCAAAAAGGAATAAAAGGTAGGGCAGGTGTAAATAAAGAGTAAACGAATTATGACAAAAGCTCACGCTTTCCTTTCTTGTTTGTATCCAGGATGCGGGACATGAACTCCATGCTGGAGAGAAATAACGAACTGTTGCGGAAAATCATGCAGAAGATGGAGATCCACACGGAAGACGATGCCTGGGACGAGGGTGTGAGCTACAACTGTGATGTGAATGTCTCATGTGAAGACAATTATGATGAAGTGATGCGCATGCAGAATAACAGCAACAGGTTCAAAAGCAAGTCCTTCAAAGAAAAGATGTATCTCAAATCCGCCGTGGTCGCCATGTGGCAGAAACAACCCAAACCATAATTCTTTGAACTATTGTATTAATCAAAAAGTTCCATGGCTCACCAAGCCGATAGGTTCTTTGCCCTTTCCACCACCACACATAAGATATAATTTAATTTGGGACTATCCTTTGTTTTGTTGGCTTTTTTTTCAGAAATGCAACGTATGACTCTAAACCTAAATAACGTTCTATTTCTTTTCCTTCTTTTTTTAACATTCAGTAAAATGCAGCTAAACTTATTTTTATATTCTGGTTTGAACCTGAGATTCACAGCTATTTATAAAGTAGGATTTTGTGATCATGCATATCTTGCCGTTGTACTATTTTACTTATTGTCTAGATCTCTTTTTTTCGTTTGGTGCTTGTATTTTACATTGTAATGTTTTCTGAAAGTGTCTTGGAAATATTATGTGATGTTGTAAAAGAAATTCATTGTCCTATTTAATTTGTGTCTACAATTTCCTGAAAATACTTGTATTTTGTTATTGTTCATTTATTGTCAGCTAATGTAGCATGTTATGTTACAGGATTGCTACATACCACAGACATTATACGTCATCTGTTGCAATGCTTTATTGTTATTGTTTTGGAAAGAATAGAACGAGACTTTGGAAGCAGTTACATTATCAGTTTCTGTGCTGTCATAAAAATTTGTCATGCCTTTCTGTTCTAAATAGATCTTTTAATTTCTTTTTTTAGTCTTTAATCCTTTACTGCAATACTATTTGATATGCCATAATACAATGGAATAAAAGAATCATTTTAATTCTTGGTATACCAAAAGTAAGAGTATTTGTTGGGAATACTTTGGTTCTTTTTTTTTCAACCGTGATTTCCGAGCATTTTCATAGGATTTATTTGTTTATTTTTAAAAAAGAAATGAACTAACTCAGTGCTGTTTTGCACTAAACTTGTTTTTACATTATGGAGAAGCAATATATAAAATAAATGTCTATGAATGCTATTTCTACAACCTAAATATATTTTCCATATGTAGGGCCCACTTTTTCCATCGTTTATTTCATGAGTAACCTTATTTTTAATTTAATGTCATTATTTGATTGGAGACGTCAGTGGCACAGTGGATAGTGAGTCCGCCCTGAGATCTGCAGGGACCCTTCTGTCGCTGGCTCGAGCCCGACTCCGGCGCCCCGGCCTGATGGAGAGCCTGAAAGCCTGAGATCCCCTTGTTTTTGACTGGCCATATACAAAAACCAAATCATAATTTGATTGTGTGTGTACATTGGCTTTAGAAAAACTTTGATGTTAATATGTCTCGAGACCAGACTAAACGAATCAGAAGTCGTATTTTGAAGAATGATGAAACCAAAACGTTTATAATGTGCTCTACAATGGTGAAAAATGGAGAGCGATGTCATTCTGTACCAAGCTTTTAAAGAAGGCCAAGTGAGAAAAGAAGAAAAAACATATTAAAATTGTTTTTTTCTCAAAAATTTTAAGTGCCACATCTGACTCATTAGGATTGATCTCCAGACATGTAATGTTACTCTCAAAAATTATCATTTTGTGTGGTACACCATTATGACCTTTTAGTACAATGCATGAGGGAAAAAAAATCCATCTCATTACTGACTGCTATTTCATATTTTTAAATTTCAGTAGCTGTTTATTTTAGACTAGTGCAGTTTATTGAATCATGCTTTGTCGTGAAACGCCAATTTAACTTCATCATCTTGACATATTTTAAGTTTTCAACAATCACGCATGTATATATAAAAACTAATGCTTTTAAAGCTGCATTTTCCCATTTGCTATCAATCAGTGGGCCTATAGGCCTATACTGTTTTATCGTTTGATCAGGAATCAAGAGAAAAAAATATTTCAGGAAATAATTTTGAATGTTCAATTTAGACCCTTTCCTTCGGCAATTTTTACAGGCCCTTAAATACTTAAGTCAGGTGATTTCTTGTCTTGTTCTAGCTTTATCTGGAAGATTTGGTCCCACAGTGAGTGAAAGTTTAGGCTTCAGAAAGTTTTTGTTGTCTGTTGTTTTCAAATAAATTTGAATCAAATCTTAATTGACTTGTACAATTTCTCTTAAGTTATTGGCCAGATTCATGCATTTCAGCTGATTTTTTGTAGACATAAATCTCTGCCTATCGAGCCAGTTTAAGTGTGTATTCTATTACTAAGGTATGTATTTGATCATGAGGAAAGTACGGACTGTTTTTGTGTAGCTGTTTTTTTTTTCTTTAGATTTAAAGAGTAATTTCAGTTAAGTTACTGTATACATTTTGGAGTGGAGAAAATAATATTATTGCAAGTATCCTGACTATGATCAAAGAACGTACATGTACAGTGTTTGCACCTTCATAACTAAGATTGCATCTATTGTAATTAATTTCAGTGAGAATTACATTTTCATTTCTAGATTAATATGAGTATTGTTTCATGAAGCAAAAAATATTCAACAAAATTTGATGCACTTGTTTTCTACAGAATAACAAGCAGTAAGATCAAAATTTTTAGGTAAATTGTAGACACTTGGCATATAAAAAACTATTAAGAAGCAAAGCAAAAGGCGTCATGTTTTCTACTTCACTATACCTCTCAAAGTAAGTAGGCCTACCCTGGCATGCAGCAGGTCTGGTGGACAACAGCAGATATTGCAATATTAGAAATAGAAACACAGCCTTAATATATTTTTCATATAAACTGATATTTTATGTGTTTTATGTAATATTTTTTTGCCATCCGAGGTTTTTATTTTTAAAAAAAAGAAAGAAAAAATATGAGGCTGAAAGTTTTTACAATTTTAAGGTTACCAATGAGCCAGAGACTAAAGATATCGAGGTTTTGTTCAGCTCTTTCTCCCCTGATCAGAAAAAAAAAATTCTTCATCATTTATCATCAATTAGGAGCGTAGTTTTATAACTTTTGTGATACACATCAAAATCTCAGGCTTAAAATAGACTTTTCTGAACTTTGACCTCCTAAGAAGAATCGTTTGCTCAACACTGTAAATTTTCTCTCGGTTTCTTTTCAATGCTTTTTTACTTAATTTGCTTTATTTTACAGCAATATGAGTTTTTAAGCACTCTTATCTGGAATTATTTCAAAAAGTCACTGAAGCTAAAGTACATTGTAAGATATAAATTAAAGCTTCCATATATCTGCAACACTGAGGGGTCCACAGCATTTTGTTATAGACTGAGCACAAACTTACTCGTGATTGAGCTTTGTACACTGTAGTAGCAGTGTGACTTAATTCTAGGCAATAGTAATGATAGTAGCTACAGCCTTAAAAGATTTACTGACAGAGGTTTGAGTTGAGGAAGATGATCGCCATTGTCTGTTTTAAATGGGACCCTTTAAGCTATTGTACCATTTCTTGACAAAAGAAAAAAAAAAGGAGAGCGGTCCTGTAGGCCTGGATATTATTCTCAATACAAGGTTGGATTGGAAAAAAAAACGTTTTTAACCAAAAAAAAAAAAAAAACCAACTCAAAAGTATTAGTTAAGTTGTATTGTAATACTTAAGAATGATTTATGAGAGTATCCCATTCAAAAAAATCTTAAAACCAGACTCAAATAAAAGATGTGAAACTGCACTGGCATTGATTGCATTGGATTCTATGTGAATGTACTTTTAAAAAAAAGTTTAAGCTCAATTGAGTCTCAAACAAAATTTTAAACAATACAGCACATTTTCTACATCATAAGTGGAAGGGCAATATTGTAAACAAAGAAAGGGATTGAGGATCGGAGAGGGAGGAGGGGGGGGGTTATGCATGTTACATTGTATCATTTTCTTTCAGCAGCACAAAAAGGAAGCTAAAGGAACAATACTTCTAACTTCTGTAACCAAAACACCAATATCATCCTCATCACCACCTTAATCCACACCTTCATCATCATCCTCATGTTCATCGTCGTCATCATCATCATCACCATAACCACCACCTTCACCATAACAATTACTACCTTCATCATTACCATTGCTATTATCATCGTCGTCATCAGGATACTTCACCATGATCATCATCCTCCTCTCTACATTCATCATGATCGTCATCATATTCATCATCATGTTCATCATCATCATCATGATCATCATCATCACCATCACCACCACCACCACCACAGTTATCATCATCATCAGTGTTAAAGTAAGTTTACGAGCATGCCACTCTTTGTAGTGGCGGGGATAGTTTTGCTCAAGGGAGCACAAAACAAATTAAGTCCCACACAGTTGAAAAAAAAGTCAGCAGATATATTGATAACCAATACATTACCTACAAACTGTACACAAATTATTGATTATTAACTACAGCTCTTATTGTCTTAGTTAAATACAATTATAATAAACCATAAACATCTGAGAGTAGTAACTACTCTAAACTGTAATCAAACTGCACCTGTAATAATTGAAGGAGAACACAGAGGTTTCAACTCTATCAAAAGATGTGTGAAGAAATGATACGTTATGTTTATTGATCTTTTAAACATATATAGTGAAATAATCATAAGGAATCTAACGGATATTCCTGACACTTAAAAGTAAATGGAGAAAATTTTAATTCCAGGGTTGCAGAAGATACAGTTTTCAAAGCATAATCAACTACTTCAAAAACTTTTAGATACTGTTGTTTAGAGAGTGAAGGAATGGAATGTGAAAAAAAACGGAACGCATGTACATCTCAAAGAAATCCTCAAACCTCACAAGCAATCTCGTTAGCAAAGGAAACAATTGAGCAAATTAAAAATTTAAAATATCTTTGCTGCCTGATAAGATCAGAGGGTAGATGCACGAGTGGAAGAAGGAAAAGAATAGACATGGCTAAAGATAAATTCCAAAAAAAGGAAACCAATGCTGACAAATATTAATAGATGAATAGACACCAAAGTAAAGGGGATGAAAACAATGCATGCTCAGCACTATTATATGGAAGTGAGTGTCGAATAATTAATAAGAAATCAGAGACAGAACTTGAAGCAATGGAGATGTGGTTTATCAGAAGAATAATGACAATGGCATGGAGGGAAAAAAGACCAATGAATCGGATAGATATGATTTATGTACATATATGACTCAAGAAATAACAGCTTTACTTTATTTCACCGAAGTTCTTAGTTATTGGAGAAATATGTCTTTAAAGCAAGTCTCAGTTACAGAAGATGCAATATGAGTAGGACACTCTGGCTATCAATAAGGGTTCAGACTCCATCCATAAATAAGTCTAGATTTGAGAGTATATTGTAAAAATAAACTGCACCAGAAAGCCATAATGATTAACCAGAACATTCTGTAGTATGGTCAAAGGCTGGATTATATCACAGGCTTTCAGACAGACAAGAATAAGTAGAGCTTTGAACTGCACAAATTCAAAAGTGAAAAAAAAAATCTTAGAGCAGTTCCATAGTATACGTCTCTCTCCTACAGAGCTTAGATGTCCACTGGTTAATCTTGGACTTGCTATTTGCAGTGTTAGCTGCTGAGAGAAAATTCACCGTGGCCTAAGAAAGTAGCTTGGCAAAACCACTGCACTTCAAACGAGAATGAGTAAGCAATCTCTAAGATGACTGAGCATGGATATTCAGATTTTTTCCTTGTCAGACTCAGAGGCAGCGATGGAAAAATTTCAATAATTTAACACAGACATGCTCCCTTTAAAAAAAATAAAGTTTCATGGCACTGATGGTCCATCAACAAGAATAAGAACTGCTGTTTAATAAAATCGATAGAAACATATATACATATATGTCATATATATACAGTCAGTACACAATCAAGTTTGCAAATCAAGGATCAAAATAATTGATTACTAAACCATCCATCAAGCAATGAAATGTTTGAGCAAATATTCATGAAGCAAATGCAAAAGGCAAGGACATTATCTTTATTTTTATGGTCCCATTTTCATACATGCACTCGAGCAGTAGTTACATCAGCTGACTAAATACTGTTTTTTTTTAAGCTTGGCCTAATAGATCTAGCTCTTTAGAACTTAGTCGCGTGTGCAAGGTAAACTCTAAATATAAGTGTGCCTTACTCTAAAGACTAAGGTAAAAATATATCAATATGGCAAATAATAAGTAGTTTTGCCTGCTCCCGTTAAAAGTGGTCCATTTTTTCAGTTTTTTTTAGGATATAAAGCTGACTTTAAAAGTTTTGTGGATATGAAGTAATTTAACTACCTACCATTTATTAATTTCCATGTATCCTATCAGACGCAAGGTATCTCTCTCCTGTTTTTATTGTCAATCAATCATGTAACCTATTAAGGGAAGGGTCAGCCCCTGCTTACATTTAGCTTAGATCAAAGCAAGTGCGCTTACCTACTCTTGTTACCCATGAGCTATACTAGTGAAGATATGTCCATCTATCACTTAACACAATGACTCTTAAAGTCCTACTTGAATATCACAGGACCTATAATAAGCAAAGCTTTCTTTTTTACTTAAATCTTCTCCATCTAACCACCCAATCTTTATCCCCTCACCACCACTTCTAAACCTATGCAGAGTTAACTAGTCCAATGTTCAAACGGTATTGTCTCTCGAAGTCAAAAGGCGACCCAATTCCTGCTCTCATTCACCTCATTGTGCCTCGGCGGCAGTCTTATGGCATTTTAAGACAGCTTTTGCCTTATGGGTTTTTATTTTTTCCAGCCAAGGCAATTTCTGCAGCCATCTATGGTGTGCTAAAGATTTGACAAATTTTTCTGTTATAGCTGAACAAAATATTTTACACACACATTTTTTCTATATTTTACATATACAAATACATAATTAAAAATATATATATATACATATAGATAGATAGATTGATAGACAGACAGACAGACAGACAGACAGACAGACAGACAGACAGGCAGACAGATAGACAGATAGATAGATAGATAGATAGATAGATAGATAGATAGATAGATAGATAGATAGATAGATAGATAGATAGATAGATAGAATGAATGAAAAACATCTAAAAACAAGCAATTTTGCATACTCCTAGATTCTTCTAGATTCTTAGTGAAGGGACTAAACCATGTTTTCTTGGTTCCATCCTTGGTAAATGTTATTTTTCATACTACAGCTGGTGAAAGATTACATTGATTTTCCTTTCCAAATCTCTTTCATTTATTTCAAAACATCAAATGAAATTCAGCATACAAACAATATAATGGTTCAGAAGTTAAACCTCTCAGATTGCTTACTCATACTTACAGTTTGATATCATCTTAACTTTCTTTTTTTTTTCAATTTTTAGGAGACAATATTGGTTCTACTGGTGTACACATTATAAGATATTATTTCAGGGGTTTCAACATATTCTATCAAAAGCAGGGTGTCTTTCTCATCTATCCCTTATCAATCAATCATGTATCTTCTGGATAAGAGGCACTTGTACCTAATTAATAGGGCAAAACTTTGAGCGCTTTCAGTCTTGATTCATTCTATTTACAAGTCAACATATATATTTTGTTAGTAATATCAGATTAGCACAGGATTATGCACAATTTAATTGAATGTGTCGAATGGTTTGAATGAGCAAGTAGCTGAAATGGACTCTCCTTTTGTAAGAGATTTGTAACTGCAACATGGAACATGATGTGTTGATGTAGATCTCTAACTTGACTCAGGTTTCTTAGCGCCCTGTTTAGCTAGATTATCTGCTTCCTCGTTTCCAAAATCCCCACTATGGCTTTTGACATGAACCTGGAGAAATAAAAAGGAAAAGAAGAAAGAAATTTCAAATAAAAAAAAATATATGATCACCACCATAGCCAAACCTTAACCTCAGGAAAATAAAGCAAATAAGGCTCGTATCACAGCATGAGTATGAGCATGAGTAGAACTGGTATACTTATTATTTTAACAAAACAAGGAAGTATTTTGTGTTAAAAGGAAAATCTCATACAAACCAATTAGTCATAAAAATCTCTTCACAAGGAGTTGTGACGAAAGAAATACTCACAGTTAGAAAAGGCATCCATGTCATTGTTCATGTTATTGCGTATATCATTATATCATTTTTTAAGAACTCAATACAATGCTGCAATAATATGTTCAACATAAGCATCTTGTAAAATCCACAACAATGAAAAAAAATATAAGAAATAAAATTTGCCTGTTGTATCAAAGAAGTAGTTCAGAGACAGAAAGGAAGAGGGTGGGGAGGAGAGGAGGGAACAGCACAAAAAAGGAAAAGGGGGAGGATAACAACAGCATTGTCAAAATAAGGAGGGAGAAGTGGAGAGGGAGGAAGGATAAAAGAATTTTGAGGCATAAATCTTCATGACAACTAGTACTGAAAACTCACCCATTTCACAGAGATATTAGACAGTTGATTGTCTATAGCTTCAAAATCATCTTTGTTAATCACTGGTTTACCTGTTGTACACTTCCATCCATTCTTCTTCCAGCCTATGATCCATTTTGTAATCCCTATAGTTTGAGGGAATGAAGAGGGTGAAATCTGTTTATTGGATAGCTTTANNNNATATATATATATATATATATATATATATATATATATATATATATATATATAATTTTTTGTCTTTAAATGTTTACAATTTTGAAGTCAAATACTCTCGTGCCAAATATTCTACTTCAAAGTCTTAACCTTCATGTCATGTATTATGGAGATACAGTACAGTGAATTTGTTTTCATCTATGGTTTATAAATCCACCAGCTTTTTTGAAGTTTGAAATGATCATCCATCTGTGAGGTCCTCACAAATGGGCATTGTGTGAGTGTATACAACATAAAAAAAATATTCACTCCTCTTGAGAATTCACTTCAATTCGCCTCTTTCCTTTGCCAACGTCATTCATTGCTACCCATAATTCAGTGACATCCCCATTGGGGCTGTCTCATCTACACACAACATGTGACATTATCCATAAAAGGACCACAGTGCGGAACAGGCATTACATGAAATGATTGATTTTGGTGAAGAGTTTTAGTATAACAAAAGTGAATTTTAAGAAGGCATAAACCTAAAGATCTTTGTGTTGTTACTTTAGCTTTTAAGCCTTTGTTTACAGCTGGACGCCAATGGAATAGTTAAGTTTGGAGTCTTTGCAGAATAGGGAAAAGTGCAATGTTGGAATCAAAACAAGAAATTTAATTATTAAACAAAGGCGCTGATAATGAAATTTGAACTCAATTTATAAGAATATGGATGACTAAAAATCGTGAAAATTTTTGTGGTGCAGAAAAATTTAGTTCCTAAGATTGCCATAAATTTCTTGAAAAATGATGTGAAAATGGGCATCCAATCAATCAAATTAAAAGACCTTTTAGTCTTAAGTTCCTGAACATAAGTCCTCAAAGAAAAATGCGTGTAGTATAATATAGCACATTTTGTATTGCTGAATACTAAAGGACTCAGGTTTTTTTGTTTTTTTAATCTTTATATTTTGAACATTAACTTTGTCTCACTCTAGCCTCATATTTGCTGTCCAATAATATCTCCTCTGAAACTGATTTTAACTCAATTTCAAAGTTGGTTCATTTCGGTCGGAGCAGGCACATTGTGAATTTTTTTACATGAAGAATAGTTGTTTTTTTTAGGTCAGCCAGGTTGAAATATCATAAATGCTAAATAAATATTGAAATACTGAAAATCCTGTCAAACTGTTAAAGTCAAGTCAAATTAGATTTACATAATTTTAATTTTTTTTCTTTTTTGTTAATTCTACGATTAATTGAATTTCACAATAAGAAAAAACTTTTAGGAATATATTTCAATGCAAAATAGAACTTTTAAAAGAGCCTTTTTTTTACAAATCAGAGATTAAAATCTTATCAATTCTCAACTCTGCAATTTTATTTTGCTTTGTGCCCAGGTGTTCCTTTGTTCTAACAAAGGACGAGTTGAACTACAAGCTTGATCTAAATCAAGATTCTTTCAATGGATAAAATAAACTATGCTAAATTCCTAAGAAATAAAATATTACTTGTCATTATCATTTGATGAGCAATGGAATGAATTCTGGCTCTTTAGAGTCAACGTTTTTTTATCAGCTGACTTCACTTTTTGTTTGCACTATAAAGTTTAATAAATCTAGTCTTTATTAATCTATAGTCTTATGGCTTTAAGGGCAAACGATAACATTTAATTTTTAAAGCATTTGAGACGTTTTAATTGTTTTCTTTGCTTGATGTTACGATATTTTTTCCTGTCAGAGGGGATAATGGTTGGAATAAAAAGGTAATGAGATAAATGTGGTGAAAAAATTCCTTATCCCTCAATAAATGGTGAAAAATGCTGCTTTGTTATTGTCCCGTCCGGGATAAAAATGGCTTACTTATATTGGAAAAGAAAAAGCAAAGTTTAGAATGTTATAAAAAGGTCCATAATTTTTCATTATGACAAGTTTGTTACATTTTTCTGTAGTTCATCTTATAAAGCTTTTATCCTTCTACAGGAAGTAATCTATCTGTTAAAATTAATTCAGGAATTCAACTTTCAGTTGCCATAAATTTGAGATAGGTTTCAGCACCCTTATTTTGCAATATATCTTAGGCACTTAGTTACCCCACCAGACGTAAGTAGCCAATACTCTGATAAAGGTGTTGCTCTTCAAGGTCAGATTTACTAAGTTTTACTTTCATTTAACATCCATGCCCAAATTCTTCTATATATAAAACCTATTTACATCTACCGAACAATCATGAGTCTGCTTTGGTATGAATTCTTACAATTATGACAGTTGTATATTCATGAATTAAACTTGCTTTGATTGCCATACATCTGATTTTAAGATGGCTGTACTCATTCATGCTGTTGTATTCTTATACACTTAATGCCTTGGCACATTTGAATCATGTCATTTAAAATTTGGTTATCCAATTAATTCTTTCAAATCATAATCTACAAGTAAAAAAAAAACATTAAAAAGCAAAGAATGGTATCTAGTAACGGCCGGAAATTTTCAAATGTTTTATGAAAAGTCAATTACTTTCACTTAAAAAGAGGCATCAAAAACAAAAAAAATAATTCCTATTATTTTATTTAAAACAGAAAATGCTTTTTTGGCACAGTACCATTTATTAAAAACTGACTATCTGTATGAACAATAAGTTTCTTTATCCCTCTTCTTTTGGCAATGCGCACAGCTGTTGCAGCTGCCTGTAAGGAATATATGAAATCAATTTTATGTACAGAAAAACAGAAAAAAGTACATTCAACACATATATTGAAAAATTGAATCCCATGCAATAGTTGAGATTTTTTTTTTATAAAACCATAATTTTTTCCTCTCTTGATATGAGAAAAAAGAAGCATAATAGTGTTGGACTTACAGAAAGGAAGAAGTTTCAAAATCTTGAGGTTTTTCCAGGGTTGAAGGAGATTAATTAATGCAATAAAATCAAACAACACTTCTTTCTTGCTAAAATGAACTGGAACAGCATGTTGTCCACATTCAATTTTTTTGTGCTGAGGTTTCTTCAATAAATAAATAATAATGAAAATTGCAGCACTATGAATATAAGCCAAAAATTAATGACACATAAATGAACCATTACTAAATCTGAATTTTGAAAATAAAGGGCTTGGTTGTGATATAAAATATTGGATAATGTTTATAGTAAGGAGTGCATTCAAAGAAGACAATTTCTGTTGAGAATATTTGATTAAAAATTAGTATTAAAAGATATGTCAGGAGATTTGGTTTCACAAAAGGCTAAATTTTATGCTCCAAAAGTTGAAGAAATCTCCTTAAGGCTTATGAAGTTACTAAGCCTGCACAAATTTATAAGGTAAAAAGACGGAAAGGCAATATAAAAATTACTTAAAATCGACAAAATATTTCGACATAAAAAAGATTCACATGTATCTCAGCTCTGATGTTGGTAGGTCGACCAGTCAGACGTTCACTAACATTGCTGTAAAGAGAAAAACAAAACAAAAAACTTTTCAATGTAAACAAAAAATTTGCTGAAATTCATATTACTATAATAGGCATACATAAAATTTTACTTTAATTAAATTTGAATTAATTTGTTTTTCATCTAATAAACGAGAAAGGACGAAGTATGAGTAACAGAAAGTGAAGAGAATCCTATGCTTGGTCAGAGCATTGGGGAAACCAAGAATGGTTTACTGATTGTTCTTAGCATAACAAATGCAATATAGTTTGCCATTGCTATCTAGCCGTCTTTAACTTTTGCAAGATTTTAAGAGATTTAGCTATTCATTTAGTGGTGGGTGGGTTCAGGGAAGCAAAGAAAGGTTGTCTTGATTTGGGCCGAGATTCAAACCTCAAATCTCGGACCTCTCACATGGCAGCTAACCAATATCATGCAGATTCTGCAAAGTGATACGACAAATCTCAATTTTGAAACATGAAATGGATGTTAACACATTCATAACATTTATGCTAATACAACAATTATAAAACATACCACCCAATACGCCTGTTGGAACTAGTGTAGCGGGAGTGTGGTTGTATGTTACGTCATTGATTTGGTGTGTGCGTTGTGATTGGTTGGTTAGGCCACGTGACAGCGGCAAGTTGGACGGGATCTCTGGAGCAGTGGATCATTCTTGTTCTATTCTTTGCACTGAACAGTCGTGGACAGTCCTGGCTGCAAGTTGTAGCGGATTTGTCAGACTTCAGGAGTTATATTTTAATTTTCTGCTACCCTTTGTATTTGGGTTTATACCACCTTCATTACCGCATAGAAGCGGCGAATTGAATTTGTATTTGTCTTTGTATTTTGCTTGAGGCTGTGTGCCTACCCAGACTGCTGGCGCAAGACGGCGCAAGTCTATGAATTTATGTTTCTCCTGTGAAATGGTGGTATCAAATAACTTTATGATTATTACTGTACTAGCTTCCCTCACGTAAGGGCTAGAACATTACTTTTGAGTGACGGTGTATTAGAACTATGATTATTATAAGTCCTTATGAGAAATTGTGATTTGATTAACACTGCTCGTCTCTGAGCTGAGGACATTAATATATGAACATTCCATGAACATTCGAGATTTACCCTACTGCTCTCAACAAGCTTCTACGGACAAGGATCATCGTTGGATTAAGTAGTTGGAAGCGTGTGCATGTGCGAGTGATTAGAGTGGGGGTTGTACCTATAAGTCTTATTGATCTATGAAGTAGCTTTTCGGGGAGAGTTTTCTCGGGGGTGGATTCATCTGGTTTAACTTTATTTAATTGTGTAACGGCTTTATCTCGTAACGCTTAGCAGATTACTTTGTATTGTCGCGCCTGCATGCGTGGACATTTGTATTTGGCTCACCTCGTATATCTATCTGTCTTCTTCTTTTGTGACTTTCCTACTTCTTTACATTTTTATTACTTTATGATAATATAGTTTTTCTGTCGCCTATCCCCGCTGTTCTGCCTTTTAATTGTGTGAACCTCTGTTGCAGTCGATGTGATTAAGTTATTTACTGTGGTTGTTGTTTACGTTGTGTGTAGCCGTCGACAGGCTGTGTTTGCCCCCAACAACGCCTGATCCATATTGTCTTAGCAGGAAAGCATTTTACAAAAAAATCAAACCATTATCAATCAGTTTAAAATAAAACTAGAGTGCTTTTTTGTTTGATATGTCATTAATCTTTTTTTTTTTTTTTTTTTTTGCCTTTTGTCCTTATGAACTCAAAGATTTCCAATTATAAATGGTTTCGTATGAAGCAGCCACTCAAAAAGTAGGTTTTTTGCAGGCATAACTGACTTTTCACAGTGCATAAAACCCTTTCAGCTTGTCATTGGTCTCTATCCTTTTAATGCCAAGGGACTCTCAGCAAAGAGCACTAAATTTTGAGTGATCAAATTTCAGTTTTGCTCCAGATGAGCCAATCAAAGCTTAATATTATCCAATTTCATCATGTCAAGGTCTCTAAAACACCCACATTGTTTACAAAGAGTCATCATATCATCTAAAATGTACATCCAAGACAACTTTGCTTGAACTCTTCCAAACTCTAGTAAAATGTCCATAGCACTGGGATTTGAACACAAAGCCTTCCTTGAAGTGGACTCTGTGTCTATTGAGTTGACAGTTCCTTGCATTTTTCTCCTACTTGTACTAAACTAATCTAAAAATTTGAACTAGGTTACTCTTACTCTGGATCATTATAGCCCCAGTAGACACCAATACCCGCTCTGGATCCATTTTTTCCATTATCAAAGCATCCTCCATCTGTGTACACATGGACTCCATCCTGTTCATTAAACTCTGGACCTATGAAAGAGGAGCAATTTTGAATTGGCATTCAAATATGTATGTGTATAAACTTACAACTTCACAGTAAGTGTAATGAAAATGATCATATTATGCATTTTACACAAGTACAGCATTTTGCAAAAATACTAAACTCCCTAAAAATCAAAATGTCGATTACCTTTACAGCTGATAAAGACAAAATTTAAAAATAAACATGATATTCAGCTTTTATTAAGCAGACTGCATGCATCCAAATCATTTTGAAAAGCTGAGATTAAAAAAAAGTAGCATATCTTCCCACCTACCACTGAATGCAGACGTCACAATTTCATTTCGCTTGAATCTCTTGCCTTCTCTCTCTCCTTCAGAAATAGATGATTGTCTTGTGAAATAACGTTTTGCACCTGGAGCTAAAATTTGATGAATTCAAGACGAACGATAAATAGAAAATAACTTAATTGCACATAGATGATTCTAACAGATTTTTTTTCATTTCATCTGTAAATAATTACCTCTAAAGGTTTATTCACCCACTCTGATCATTTTCAATTATAACAAGTTCAGAGTCATAATCTCAATTTTCTTTCTTTTTTATCGTTTTTTTACCTGATACTTTGCATAACATTATTTGGATATGTCAGGCCAAGATTAGACCAATTTATGATTATGAACATGTTTAAAATACAGCATTGAGTCGAGGCTGAATTGTTCTCTCTTTGAACAATATTGAACATTTCCAGATCATTTCGATTTAAGTTTGATGGAGCGATACAGTTATTTTGAATTATCACATCAGTTTCTTGTTGATAACCTAAGTAGTGACAACCACATTCCATATATAAAAGTGGCAAATGCGTTGCTCTTAGCAACATGCAATGTGAGTATAATGTGTTCGGGTGCGTAAGTATTTTTTTCCTTTTTGTTAGGTGGCCAAACAAGTCTGTGATTAGTCAGAAAAAAGGGGAAGGGTTAAAAGGAATAAATAACAAATCAGGATCTTTGTTTAAAAATGAGAGGACTCTGGTCATGCATTTATGGGTCCTGTATGTGATGAGTAACAGCTCTAGCCTGGATCAGATTTATCAACAGTGTATCTGATGAGTTAGGATGAAAGGGCTTGGGGATTTAAGGCAGAGGTTCATTTTTAAGAAGGAATGTCTGAAGTGAAAAAAAAAAGTATCAGTTGAGCTGGTTAGGGGCTGATTAAGCTAGCATTAGGCATCAATCTCATCTCATCTCATCTCATCTTTTATCGCATTTGTTCTGGGGATGAAACTTGTAGCAGTTGTAGCAAACTTAATACTTTAAAATTAAAATAATCTTAACCACAGTTGCTTTAGCAAAGAAATGATATTGGATCACAGTTTAATTTTTGCTCTCAGAGTCCTGGCCCTTTTAATATTACCCACCC
>BLXT01005736.1:0-19717 GCA_019648995.1 Plakobranchus ocellatus
AATAATAATAATAATAATAATAATAATAATAATAAAAATTACAAAGTCAATTTCTTCACATTGCCGATACAAAATGTCAGTAAGTTTTTGAGGAAGGAGAGGGTCGATCAAAATTAGAGAGAGAGAGAGAGGATGTATGATAATATGTGTCCAAGACTAACAACTGTAAATAGTTAATTACTAAGTTGAAAATATAATCGTTTGGTACAAGGGACGCTCTTAAAACCTACTTCAATAAAATTTAAAAAATCGATATAACAATAATGGTATCATATATAGGAAACACATTATAATTTTCGTGTCCATAAATCAAATAGGGGCCTGCTAAGTAAGCAATAACATTGCCTAGCCATCTTTATGTTACTATTAAATTGCTGCTAGTGCAGACTGCCCGCCCATTGCGCTGCCCTCCTTTCGTCCGCCCGCAACTTGGCGATTTTTCGGCACAAAAAGCATCGCCGCCATGTTGTAATGAGCGAAGAGGAGTTTGCCGAGGTCAGCCACGGCAGTAAGCTCTCTTGATTTATCGTTCTCTGTTGGCAAACCTCATAAGAACAGAACAGCGATTATTTATGAAAGCATCAACCTGATGCGCTGTAAACTATGCAGTAAACAGTTCAGTGGCTGGTGCGTAACTGCTGTTTGTCGGCTCCAACCAATACCATGGCTGCCGCTGGCGAGACACGCGATAACCAGCAGCCCTCCCAGCGAGATCGCTCCTTCCATCTATTTATAGTTCAATGGCTACATCGGCCTACAGAGAGTTAGAAGTGGCTAGCGTTACTATGTAAGTTCGGAAAAAACTAAAAATAATCTTGTGCGGCAAGGCAATACTCACACTTCTATGACTCTGACCGCCGAGTGAGAGGCTGGAGCTGGACACAATCTTGATCGAGGCATGGCTGTAATTTCTTATTAACACATCGAAAATGCTTTCATGCTTCAAGATATTCCTTGAACTGTGCGACCTTCTCCTTCCACACACACACACACACACACACACACACACACATACACACATGCACACACTGACATCAAGCCACTTTATTAAAAAAGACAGATAGGCTTAATACAGACAATATTGATTAGTTGAAGACTGCCTTTAGAAAGTTATTGCCTAAATTAAATTGGAATAACATAGATGTACGATTAAATTTTTCACTTTTGTCATTATTTGAGCACCCAAATTTTCTCTCATTGCGACAACTTCAGCTTGTAAATAATAAGGCCTATACTTTCTCATATTCAATCCCATTTTCTGCTTCGCTTCTTTCAAAACTGATTGACCATTCAAGTTAGGCTATTTCTTTCTATATTGTTGGTTCTGCCCCCACTGTTATTTGAGGTAGGTTTGAAATTTGTTCAGATCCCTATGCGAAAAGTGCTTTTCATTAACATAAACTTTTTTTTCTTCTTATTTTACATTTTTTGTGTTCGGTATCGGTGTTAATAATTATTTAATCCTAGAATGCATGTGTGTTTTGCTTTGGTGCAAGAGGGATTATATATATAAATACATAAAAAAATGAATGTTGAGTGAGAATCGAGACACACACAAAATATGAAAAGGAAAAGGAAAAAAAAAAACAGACGGAAAGGTTTAGTGCAAACGGTACTGTTCAGACAGATTGCCTCTAAAATACAGAGTGAACCTCTGTAGGTCTAAATCCTTTTAAGTTTTAAGTGCTATGTCTTCAAAACACTCATAGTTGTGTTTAAATTAATGTTATAATACGAGGGATGTCCGAAAAGAAACAGGAAAAGGGGCATAAATCAAAGAGTTTTGATCAGATAAATTTGAAACTCACACAGATTGAAGTTCACTCTTCTACTACTTCTCAACGTAATCCCCGTGGAGATCGATGCATTTTTGCCAGCGCGACAGCAGCGAATTGATACCCACTCGAAAGAAATCAACGTCAAGATTATCAAACCAATTCCTCAATTCACTGATGAGGTCATCTTCTGTCTCGAAAGCCATGCCCCCTAAATAGCGCTTCAAGGGTCCAAACAAATGAAAGTCAGAGGGTGCCAGGTCTGGACTGTGGGCAGGATGAGGAAGAATTTCCCAACCGTAGCGCTGCAGCCATTGCTGTGTAAGGTTTGCTGAATGAGGGGTCGCATTATCGTGCTGAAGCACAACACCAGTTCAGAGCCTGATAATAAAATGTAGTTGGCTATAGAATAAGAAACAGACAAGTAACTGGAGAATATGCCTCGGCTCTGAATAAACTGCAGCTTTCTGGGACTTTGAAATAACCATTTTTTCTAATACAGGAAAAAGAGGGGAAAATGCACCTAAATTTATCAGAAAATTTTGGTGTAGTTTTTCTTTTTTTTTAACACTTTTTTTTACTTCAAGATAGCCAAATCAAATGTGTGAGTGCCAGGTGGTCAGATATTTGATTCTGCAACACGGTGTCTAATATAAATGCTTCATAGCTTGTCTCAAGTAAGTATTTACAGGAATTTGGTTTCTTTGCACTGGCATGGGTGACTTGGCAGGGCTCAAGGAGAGAAGACCAGTACCAACACTTCTACATTTAGTAATGACAATAGCCTTTAGTATCAAATAAGTAGAGCATATCACTCTACCCCTTTTGCTTTTTAAATTTTTTTTTTATTTGCTCTCTGAGTAATTTTGTTTTCTTTTTAATTATTTTCAGGGTAGCTCTCCTGAGTCTCTAGGCAGATTGATGACCTTACTCACTTCATCAACCTTTTGGAGTAGCATTGCAGATTCGTATACCAATTAAATATTGGTGGTTTGACTTGACATTTTGTTTGAAACACCACAAAAACTGTTCACAATGAACTGAGTGACTTTGCCCAGAACACCTGACGATAGATGCAGAAATAACTACATTTTGACTTAGAAGTTTACAGTAGTAATACTTTGATGTTCAGAGAGATTTTATTTTGGGACACAAAATATTTTTTAATGAATATTGGTTGGTTTTTTTTTAAATGAAATTTTACAATTAAATGTGAATTAAAAGAACAAAATAACTGTTGTTTTTGTCTTTACTGTTTGTTGTGGCATCTACACATTTTCATCTATAAGTACTTATTATATATAGCTATGTTTGATTTTAGTTTGTCGTCTAAAATCTTCTGTATTGGGCAAATATTATTGATGAGGTTATCATTAATTTTCCCATAAATTTACAAGTAATCAGTCATCTGCATTGCTCTTGCAAAAAAAAAAAAAAAAAAAAAAAATGGAATAAGGATATGTGGCATGCTCATCAGAAAAATCAAGCTTTACTTCATATTCCATTGGCACAGAGCAACAAGCTTCAGATAATTTTTAAGGAATTGAAAATTAAAATGCAAACCCACTGTATAACTTAGGTAAGATTTCGGTACCGGTAGTTTAAAACAATATCCATTAATAAATATTGCTATTGCTATAGAAATAAGAGGACTAGATAAGAACAGCTGTGTGTAGCATTTTAAAATATTTTTGAGAAGACAACAGCTCTACTTAATGTTACAATCTACATCTACTACAACTAATCTATAGGTCTAACTAAACTGAATAAATAGTCTTAGGCTTTGAAATGCTCAAAACCTAACGAGGAGCTTATTTCATTATTAAAAGATCACACCAAATCAAGAATTGTTTATCTACGCTTACTTTCTCCGCCCAGGGCACTGGGGTCTAGGTTATGCTAATTATTTTTATATATACCAGGCTGCTTCTGACATGGCGTGTTTATGAAAAAAAAGAAAAAAGCAACAAAGGAGTTTTAATATAATAATACTGCTACCGATACTACTAGTACTCCTCCTCCTACTACTACTACACTTCTGCTGATATCAATAACGATAGAAACACTACAGCTACAACAGCTACCAATATTACTACTGTTGCAAATACTACGACGAATAAATAATTTTTTTAAATCACAAAAAAAAAAAAAAACCCAATACTTAATTAATACCCTTACCAATAATTATTACAGTCATGAACTTACTCAGTGTTTACAATACTTGAAATAATAAAATGTGCACTGCTGCCCTGCCTTGAAAGTATGTTTATGTTGTAGACTGTCTTATTGAGCCAAGTTGTGAAATATTATCGATAATATTGAAACTGAAGAAATTGTCTTTTGAATTAGACCCAGCTATGCACAATGAAATTCACCACAAAATAATCAACACACATGACTAGATTTACATTTAGATAAATATTGTGACCGTACGGTTGCATTTTGATGGGCCTAGATCTAGACATAGTGTAGGTCCACAGGCAGGAACGCGACCTCCCGCACCCGATTTGCAAGCTTCAACCGTTATCAATTCACGTTATTACTAGTATTCAATTGTCAACATTATGTTCTTTCAAAATAATAGTTGAAATTCACCAAAACTGAAATGATAATGAATCTAGGAACAGGTAAAATTGGGATAATTCTAAATTCGCTTCGGCATTTTAGTTTATGGTTTATCACTACGGCAACGTTAATAACAAAGGAAGCGGTGCTCCGCTTATGGCCAATTCATAACAATCCATCACTTGCGTAGTTAAATCTGATTTTCCCATATAATGATAAATTCCTCAACTTTTTTAGGTCCTTAAGATTGTAATTCTATACATTCTGAAATAGAAATGTTCGAAAAAATTTGCTGAAAAAAAGGTTTTGTGCTATATTTTGGCATCTGCAAAACGGACTTTTAATATACTTTTGATAGGGCAAGTCAGGACATTGGTCGCAAGTGACGTCAACTTTAAAGGGAAATAAGTCAAAGGGGTATCGAATTTCAAATCAAAATTAAAACAGTAATGTCGTTTAAAAAAATATGAAACATATCTTAAAAACCATCTAAAATCTGACTATACCACATATCAAGATTTGGCTAAGATCTAAATTAAAAAGTAAAATTAGGGGTAAGTGTACCTTTAAAAGCGAGTTTATGCCTTGCCAGGTTTCCATCACTCTAGCTTGTCTGACTTTTCTTTTGGTAATCTATATCTCTAGTGATAAAATATAGAGCCTACATCATGTTTTTTATTTCTTTTTTATCTCTTAAAAGTGAAAGGGCTGTAGATACAGTCTGTGTTAATGTACCACATTTTTAAAAAATTTATGCCTTAAAAGTGAACATGATGTAGATCTAGAACTGGACTTGAATGACATAAATATTTTAAACTTATTGGGAAACATTTCGTTTATGCATATTTACTATTTGATAAGGAATAATTTTTTTTTTGGCGGGGACAGAAAGTCTGCGACCACTTCCACATAAAAAGAATGAGATGAAGATATATTTTTGGCGGCAGGCCGCAAGTCTAAAATCACTNGGGGGGGGGGGGATGGGGGATGAAAGTCTGAGACCACTTTCTTATTTTAAGCAAGAAAGATACGAACAAATTTTAGCGGGGACTAAAGCTTGAGATCACTTTCATATAAAAAATTAGACAAGAAATAAATTGTGAGCAGGGGCTGAAAGCCTGAGTTCACTTCCGCATAAAAAAATTGGAGTTAGGAAATAATTTTTTTTTTGGCGGGGGACCAAAAATCTGAGATCACTTTCATATGAAAAAACATAAGAAATACATTTTGAGCGGGGGCTGAGTTCACTTCCAAATTAAAAAAAGCGGAGATAAAAGAATAAGTTTTTGGCAGGGAGCTCATGGCCTGATATCACTTCTCCATAAAAAAAATAGAGAAAAGAAAAAATGGCGGGGGACCGAAAGTCTGAGATCACTTTCATATAAATAAAACTGAGATAAGAAATTAACTTTGAGCAAGGGCTCAAAGCTTGATTTTTGGCGTGGGAACCGAAAGTCTGAGATTACTTCCACATTATTATTAACGGAGATAATTTTTTTCGAGGGGGGCTGAAGGACAAAAAGTATGAGATCACTTCGATATTTTCGGTATCAGAAATATGAAGTAATAACTTTTATGGGGACTGAAAACTTGAGATCACCTCAACATTTCAGGCAAGGAGGTGAGAAATATTTTTTTGAAGGGGGGCTGAAAGCCTGAAATCAACAAACCACTGCAAGAAGAGGAAACAACATAGCACAAGAGGCTAAAAACTCATCTTTTGGCATAGGCGTCTAGTTCCAACCAATCAGCGGGAACTTCCGATTCTCTATTAATAATAACAACCATGATATAAACAAACGGGACCGCAGAAGTTCATTAGTGCCGGTATCTGTTTGTCAAAGTAAAATTGACCAAAGATTCTGCGGGCACAAAGATTAGACCCCAGAGATTGGAGAAGAGTAGCATTCATTCTCTACAGGGCCTAGATATAGATCTAAATTCAAGACCGAGATCAAGAAATTATTAGGTTAGTAAGAGATGGGCTAGATCTAGATCTAAAATTTAGATAGATCTAATCTAATTCTAGACTGTCTAGAGTCTAGAATATAGATTATGTAAAGATAGATCTAGTTTTTATATTATTAGATCTATATAGATCTATATAGGGGCTATAATTTATACATTCACGACCTTTGATCAAGTGTTAAGTTTGGAAGATCTAACTTACTGTTAGGAGAGATTTGCCGATGCACACAAAATGAACAAATAGGCTACGAACACCTTTCATACCAAAGAGGCCGTCGTCAGATCGGAAGATTTCTAAGATGTTTAGCAATAGTCACACCAAGTAGGATGAAAGTTTTTCATCGTTACTCGGAGTTTGGAGGTGGTTCCCTTATAGGGAAATCCTTTCAGGTTTCCTATAATGCACAAAAAGTGAAGAGGGGGGAAATTACAAGGGTCTGTTTAAAACGATAAAACGAAAAAACATTCTTAGCCTTTCTTTGCCTATCTTCTATTCCCATTCTGGCTAGATAGTCCATGGAGATCGACAATGCTGTATCAAACTTCACATAGAGAAATTCCTATGGAGCTAACCATTGTTTTAACAGAAAGGGTCTGTTACATGAGTGTTAGTTTAGTTATTTAGCACATGAAACTCATGCAATCTAATTCTAATGTCTGTATTTTGTAGATCCTATCTCTTTAGTATTCTGGGAAATATTTAGAAATGATTCATAGTAATGTAGAAGTAACATCAATTTTAATTAATCGTAGAACATTTTAAAAATTAAAAAAACCAGAATATTTAAACTGAAAGTGTATGAAGGCGAATCGTGATCTATTTTTACCAGATAGACACTATGGAGATAGAATTAATAGTTCTTAATATATATTTTATTTAGCTCTTGGCTTACTTTCCTGTTCAGTAGAGTGGTGGAACACCAACCTAAGACAAATTAGGCATTTAGATCTCTGGACCTTTGGACTGTAGAATATTATTAACTCTTTCAAGACAGATTTTTTTTTTGATGTAGATGGACTTTATGCCGAAGAAACAAGAATAGAGAGACCCATCAGCGTCGATGTATTGGCATATGTCTAGATGGGAGTGAAAATTAGCATCAATATATCGGCATACGTCCAGAATGAGTTAAGCCAAAAGTCTGTTGATGACTTGACAATAATTCGCATGTGTTGGTCGCGAAGTACTTTATAATTTTCAATTTATTTCTGCAAAAGAAGATGTGTACTTTAGGCTTTCTTCATTTTTTTGTTGGGAGGAAATAGAAATATTTAAGTTGTAATTAAATGAGAAAGAAACTTTAGATAAGTATCAATGTCATGACCAATTTAAAACCAGATGTCCAAGTAGACCTAAATATAAAGAACAAATTTTCTCACCAAAATTTAATTCCCTAATAAAAATCATTTGAGAGTTGTTAACATTTTCCATTATGAGAGTTTGCCAAAAGGTTGGCATTTTTTTACAGGTCTTGCAAGATTGGCTCCTATTGCATGTAAAGTAAAATTTCCTCTTAAAATTGTGGTATGTTGTGTTTAATATCACTGTTTAGCTGTGGGAGCAGACCCATAGGCCTAGGTAAATTGGTAATGCAATATTTTTTGTTTGTTGACAAAAATTATGCTATATATAGACACACGAAATGGGTGGCTTGCGAATGTTACTTGCAAGAGATCTAATTTTAATATATAATAAAATGAACTCCTAGAGCAACGTGTCTTTGCAGTACCATAAGGTTATGCCTCAACTACAATTAGCATCAATGAGAAAGCCGCAAGTCTTTGCCATTGTCCCTATTTTCTCGTCTAAAAGTATCGGTTTCGAACATAATATGTCATTATTACTTGGGGCTACTTCAATTTCTTCTGAATTTTCTCAATCTATCCTGAAGGGGCTGTTGAACAGGCATAATGTCAAGAGCAACGTTACAACACATCCCAAGGGAAATCGAGTCTGTAACCTTTCCTGAATATGCATGTTAATTAGATTTTTACGATATATCTTCATAACGATGTCATTCGTTTTGAAAGAAAGAACCAATCATAAAACGAGGTTGTATTTGCTGCAGACAATTTTTTTTCCCGTTTTGGAAACTATCATCTGCACTTTTTTTCGTGAAGCAAACAGATATCACAAGAAGAATGGATTCTACCTCTTCAGCTAAGTTTTCTTTTGTCTTTATTGCATCAGCAATGTTATATGTGAATACTTGTTATGTGCGAAAGAAGTTTTTTTGCCTTTTATTTCATTTGGAGCTTCATTTTTGGTCCATTTCTTCAACTGTCTAGTGATCTAGATTTAAGAATGTGCTTGATTCTGATCACAGAAGAGCGCATTGCTTGTATGGATGGACATAATGTTGGGAACTGACGACAATGGGCGTGTCGTCATTGTTGCGCATGATATATATCTTTGTACAAAGTTATGCAGGAAAGCACACATAATGCCCACAAACAAGGTTTAAATAATCAGAATGCTCCTTTTAAAATAATATAGTGTTATTTACGCACATTGCTTTTATTTATTTATAGAATGTGTAAGGATACGGATGTAGTGTTAATTAGTTACTTATGTATGCAAATGACAACTTTGTTTATGTCGTCATAGTTATGTGTGAAAGAATTCTAATTAAGATCAATTATGTATGCATAGAAACATTGTTTTTATTACAATAAGCTACAGCCTTAATGTTTTTTTAATGTTTTATGAGCAACTACTAGGTTGAAAAAACAAAATTTTTTTTTGGCCTAGATCTAGATCTAGATCAAGACCTCATCAAGTGACAGTGAGATATTTTTAGCAGAAGATCAGTGTAACATCTACTCAGAAGTGTCTGTACCCGGTATATTTTTTAACCACACACACACACACACACAAAAGCGAGCCAGAGAGAAAAAACTGAAAGGAAGAAACTCATTCTCAATACACTTCAAACTTACGAGTTTAATGATATTGATTATGCATGCAAATGATGACACTGAAAGCATTGTTTATGTCGTCATAGTTACGTTCGACATACATAATTTTAAGATTGTTTAACATGATATACAAAGGCCTACACAAAAATATTGTTTTTATCGATGCTACATTTAGCTGCAGCCTTGATGTTTCTTCAATAACTTATGAGCTACTATTTGCTTAAAAGAGCAAAAAGACATTTTTTTAGCCTAGATGCATGAGTTGTATTTGGCTGAGGAGCAAGTATACTGTTCAATAAATCTACTGGGAAGGATCTATGCCTGGTATATTCTTTTTTTTTGACAAAATCAAAAATTAAATTTAACAATAAAGGTGAAAAATAACAGAAATAAAGTGTCATGCGAAGTTTGGAACTATGACAAAATGAATGGCCTTCAATTTTGCACAAATGTACACACTATTTTTATTTTATTTATTTATTTTGGTATTGCACTGCGGTTTGTGTTCTCTTTTGACGTTTCATAGCAATTTGATCTATTTGTTTTGACTTCTTAAATACAGTAATTATGCTTATCTCCTCAAATGGTGTGTTGCAATGCTCTCTTATGCCAAATGAAGGTAATAGCATAAACACAGAGAAAGGTTTTACAGCTTTTGCTTGCTCTCAATGTAACGCTTTTTTTAAAATCTTCTAACTTTTTTCATTCAATACAATTTTATTTCATGAGTTCAAATGACATAAATTTGCGATTGTCAATAATGATTTACTTTTTTATAAAGGTTTCAGTAAGATTGCTTTAGAGAATGTTCTTGTACTTAGTGTTGAACAAAAACTGGGTTATTATAGTTATGTGCGAAGAATATTGTCAGTTTGTGCAAAAATTTGCTATAAAAAAAAAGAATAAGTTTCATTTACTAAATAAAATAAGCATATACTTGATTCAGCACTCTTAACTTTGCATAGAAAAATTTCCAAAGCTTGCATACATTAAAAAACTAAAAGATGTTCGTATTCTTCGAACATAACTGTGATGACATAAATGCAGACTCATTGGTGTTCAATTTTTACTTTTTCTACATAGTCTTCATGAAATGTGGTCTTTATTAATTATTTATTATAACCTGCAAAAAAGCAATATCTCCTTTTTTTTTTCTTCATTTTTTAAAAATGTGTCATCACAGCTATGTTCGAAATTTTTCATGGTCTCCCCAATTGATGTCAATTTTTTGTCTAAGTGTGCCTTTTCTTGCTCTGTGAACACTAGTCTTGCATCAAGTAGGCAGAGGTTACTTTAAAAAAGCAATGAAAAGTTATCTATCTGAAACTTCATTTTTTGAGCCTCAGTGACACAATTCATATGCCCACCTTTTGGCAAACCCTCATTTGTGGATATGTAAGGTAGGCTTACATATTATAGCACATCACACTGACACATCCTGACACCAGAACCCAGTGTGACAAAACACATAGGTAAGGAGTAACACTAAACACAGGTACAGAGTGTCAAAAAAAATGTAAAGATATATATATATATATATATATATATATATATATATATATGTCATTTATTAAGTTAACCCTCCCTGTCAGCCTATCCCGTTCACTTTCTATACCCTTTTGACTAGTAAAGGTCAAATTGAATGATTTTTTCCACTATATAAAGCTGGTCTATCAGAGGGCTGATTGATGCGTACTTTGTGTAGCTTACATACATAGTGACACACACACAGACACATGTGTGTACTATCCTTCTTCCTGCTTCCACCCTCTAGTGAGGAGGCCTGAGGCCTAGTTCATTTATAAGCCTACTGCCTAGGCCTAGCTTACATCACCGCAGCATTTTCAGTTTCAATCCCCCATGATATTCAAGGCCTGGCTCATAAGTCTACAGCACTGCATTACTTTCAGTTTCAGTTTCTGTAATACACACTGACCGATTGTGTAGGCTTCAGTTCCATGCCTTCTGAGCCCCATCAGTGCAGCCACTCCCTTGTACACACAGCTCAGGTATTTGTAAGCCTTTTTGTCTAGTCTGTGGTTCATAAAGTGGGTGGCAAACAAAGGGATAGGTGGGTCTTTCACTCTTGCCAAAGATTTAGGGCTAGATTTTGGCGGCATCTTCCTGAGGGAGATCAAATCAACTGGAAACCGTTTTCCTAGACTAGTTTGCTTATTGGCATGTCAATATAAGAGAAATAAAGTAGAAATGAGCATCGATATAGCAGAATGTGTTTATTAACAATTAAAAGAAAAAAATATGGACTTAGAAGAGCATGTTGATAAGAGCGAAAAGTCGAAAGAATCAGAAAAATATGATTAAGGCTAAACACTGATGTTTTGATAGAGCACAGCACAATATGATATTGCCTCAGTGTAGCCAGCATGTAATAATTTGGAACCATACAGTCTTCTTCTATGATCACACATGAATAGATCTACAAGTAAGTGCATCACCATAACGATAAAGAAAAATTTATCCAGCCAAAGAACAACAAAAATTTATAAAGTCAAAAGCTATTGGTTGTTAAAAGCCTAAAGAGGCATCACAAAAAATAAAGAACACCCACGTCTTGCTCATATGATCAAGAAAATAACGGTGAGCGACAGACAACACGCTAAAATTTATTGTCAGCTATAAGCACAACAAATGCAGTTTAGTCTTATCTAGAGGCAGAACTGATTTATCCTCACAATGAAACAGCTACCAAATCCAGACAAAAAAAAATTAAACTAAAACACAGTAATTTGTATAAAATTATGCATAAAAAAGCCAAGGATTTTAATTTCACAACAACTTTACCTGTGCTTGTTGGCTTGATTTTCAGCACTGTTCATGTTTCTCATCTGTCAAACTAACTAATGCAACATTAGAATTACATGCATATTACTATACACTGATTATATCAAAGTTGGAAATGTACATGTGTAAGACAGATTGAGAGTCACAATAATGTCGTCTGACTCAAAGAGCTCAGGGTTGATGAGGATACCCCAGGCCTCAGACCATGCCAAAAAAAATCAGTAATAGCACCATGTCCATGCTCAAAACAAAGTCTACAATAAAATCATTGTAGGTGCCTATTACATTCTCGGAGCTATTTGATTTTTAACAATACATGTGACAACTAATGACAAAAAAGGAACCCAAATGAAAGTTTACTTATCATAATCAAAGAAATCCTTATGGGATGGACATGCAGAAGATAAACCTGATGCATCAGTGTCTGTGAGCAAGTCATCATGGGGAGAGGGGGCAAAGACAGTGTGCACATTGCCAAGTAAAGTAAAGTGGAGATAGTTCATTCATAGCCGGCAACAACTTTTAAGCACATAATTAGATTGCTCTCCTTACACATGGGTTCCATAGTGTGAAGTATGATATCTTGAAAGATTAATGTGACATAGACTCCATTCACCTGTTATGATCCACAACCTTTACGAGTGTTCAAGCATAACCATTGCTCAGGCTGTGATCATATGAGAGAGTTTTATTTAGCAGTCATAATGCTTACAGGATTTGACTCCTCAGGCCAGGGAGCTCACACTGTGACAATTCCCTTTTTATCGAAAAAAAAGTAGATCTATACTTTTCGGCTTTTACTTATAAAATAAATCTAAAAATTTATCAAACTTAAAACTGTATTTTTTCAAACACACTTTGGTAATCCATTTCAGTTGATTGATAATAAGGGCATGGTTATTAGTAATAGTATAACCTGGGTTTTGTAAACGAAATGTCTTTTATAGTTGTAGAGATTAGCATAACGGTGATTTATTATGATGTGAAGTAAATTACCTGAAATGTAACAATGACAGTCCATTTTCTTCGACTTAATATATTTTTAGTCCAATGAACAATTATAATATCGATTTGCTCATTTTCTGAGGTTAAAAAACACCATGTAGAGACAGAAGAAAAAGCTTTAAGTTGCTAGCTTGGGTTCTCTGGATGCTCTTGAATGCTATGGAGGTATGGAGTGTATTGTTTTGACTAGAGTTGTATTGTATGACCACATTTGTAGTGTAATTGTTGCAATTTCACTATTTTCAATCATGCACTATTATGGTCTTGCGCAAGTGATGATTGCAGTTTACATAATAAGTAGGGGCCTGTGGGAGAGGGTCTGATGCTGTAACCACTTTTTGGTTTTTGGTGGAAATTTTGTGCCAGAAGTGAATCTGCACATGCTTAAGTGTGACTGGCAGCTTTTGGTATGCTATCTGAACTGTGACATTATAGCAAGTCATGACTGAGGAAACTGTTGCTGTACTTTGTTTTGTCAAAGCTTATCTTTGTTACGTTGCAGTGTGGATTGAGCTTATCACTGTTAGGATAGATAAGGTGAAGTCACTGTTACAATGAGAGTGGTGGTGATTTTTTTTTTGTGTGTAATAAAGTGTGCGTTGTGTCTGTGTGTAGCTTGATTGTTTCAGTGTTGATCCGGTATGAATGTGTTTAATGTTTATCTTGTGCCAATATTCTGCTCTCATGTCTCTTTCCATGTTTTTTGTTTAACCTGACACTGGATTGATTATTTATATATATACCCTTTTTTGAAGTGTTGTTAATTTGGCTCAGTGTGTCAAATTTCGCTTCCATTTGTGTAGCTTTAAGTTCATGTCTTGCCTTTTTTTACGTGGCAAGTTCCAGGTTCATCTTTAAGGTCTGGTATATTGCCAAGTCTTTACATAAATAACAGCCGACCAGGAAAATATTTCAGACCCTGATAAGGGTTTCTATATTACAGGTTTCTGTATTGTCGGTTTATTCTAATTTCTCATAAATTGAAGTACATGTAGGACCTACGGCATCATGATCTGAGTTTTTTTCCTCCGTTTTGGCTTTGTTGAGTTCAAACTCATCATTGAAAGTCAAAGGAAATCTATTCTCATAATTTGAAGTCCACATTGCCACAAAACAGAATATAACAATTGCTTTCCTTTCGCCACTCCCAAAACAGTGCTGATCACTATTTTAACAAAGTTAGCATGTATACTCCAGGAGTGCCATTAATATCAACGTGAGAGAAGGGAGGGGTCAAACTAGGGTGAGAGGAGGGAAATAGGGTGCCGAATGTAAATTTAAATTAATGGTGTTCTTGACCCCTCATTTTGACCTTTTCGTTATTGAAAGTTTTGATCTATTCCCTGGCATCTCGAATTATGGAGTTTCTATTGTATTTTTCATGGGATTCTTGATGATACTGTCTAATTTCTTAACTGGACCGTTTGCTTGAGGAATTGTTGTGTAAAATGTGAAGGTTTCAATCTTTGGTATTCTTGGTGACTGTTAAATGGCATAATGTCAGCAATTATTTGGTTTGATATGCCACCTTTAGCAAATAGTGTGGTAATTATATACAGTAGGTCACACCGAAACCGAAAACGGCTAAACCAAAAATAAACTGAAGAGCTTTCCGCAGTCTTATTCTTTCTTATTAAACTTGTGGTAAACTGAAAGCATTGGCTGCCAAACTATCGCTAAAGCGAAATAAAAAACTACCAGGAAAGCTCAGTCACTGTCCGACCGACACATAAAAAAAATCAATTATTTTATTTTATTTTTTTTTTACACCCCTTTCTCTCTTCCATTACTCCACTCAGACCCAATACTGTTACTGGTACTTCAGGCCAGACCGGATGTCTGGCTAGGTCTAGGTCCAGTGCACACATCCGCCCTTCCTCTCTCTTCCACCAACAGAGTACGATTAATCTAGAGCGCTTAGTGGGCGATAATATTACGTGTGTAATAGAACGGCAGCGGCTTTCAAAAGGAGGGCAAGATGCTTGGCTGGGAGTTCGTATACCCGCACTCAAGCCGTTAGCTTTTACTATTCATTCAGCTGAGCATCCTTTGTAAAGCATATTATTTAATTTTCAAAATGCTGCGCACATGCTATGCTGTTGGATTTACAATCAGAAAACATAAAGAGGACAAAATAGCGTTTCAAAATTATTATAATACTATTTTAATGACAGTGAAATAAATTTGTAAACAACATGGCATAATAGGGCTTGCGCGAGTAAACGAAATATAGATCTATTGATCAATGTTCTAATTTTCCCGTCGACTCGATAATGGCAGTGTGGATGGTGAAACCAAATATAAGGGGCAATTAATACGACTAAATATAAATCTTATATTTTTTTTTTATCGTGCTCTGTTCTTCCACCACTCAGTTAAGCAGCGGGACGGTACCAGATACCTCCCTAATATCTAGGTCCTGTCAGGGCAAAGATAATCAAACACTCTTGCATCACAGCCAGTTATAAAGCCATCTCTCTTGTTGAGGACTTCAGTGCTGGAAAACTTAGGCGATGACTAAATTGTAACAGCAGAGGACTTTAGGACCGGAAAATTTATTTAGGCGATGATGAAATTGTAAAAGCTCTAATCTTCTAGATCATTAACAGGTGCAAGAACATCTTAAATGAAAGGGAAAGAGAAGGAGATAAGAGAGATGGATAAAAAAGAAAGAAAGATTCATGGATAGGTATGTGCATTCAAATTGTGTTGTGACGATGGGTGGGACTGGTTTAACTTAATAATTTGGGAGCTGTTTTCTCTCCTCTATTAATCTCACCTATTTAATGCGCTATGCTTAAACCAAAATAGAAATCATGTTCCTTAGGATTTCGGTTTAAACGTGTTCTACCATATGTGCAATTTTGGTGATGAGTTTTGTTACATCAGGGTATTTGGAATAGTAATCAACATAATAAGGTAATTACCTTTGAGAGTGAAAACATCCATGCCTACTGTTTTTCATGGTAGCTGTGGTGTTTCCACAAGCACAGATTTTTTGTTGTTGCTGTTTCTGTATTCTAACACATGCTCATTCATGTCGTTGTTGATTCTTGGCCAGTATATTGATAGCTAGCATATTAACTCTCTGAAGTGTCTATTTTGCATATCATTACCTTGCAAAAATAATAATCCATCTCAGAGATAGACCAGAATGACACTGACCCTCCATACTAATCTTTGAAAATTATCGTTTCATCTGTGTTATAATGGAAAAAATCGGCCAGGCCAAAATGAAATAATTTAAATTCATCGAATGTAAAATGGATTACCTTCTAAATTTGGTTTCGAATTTCAATAATTGGAGGCAGCTACAGTTTTTAGGCCATATTTGCCTACACAGGCATTTAGAACACTAAGCAATTCTGGAAAGATTGAAGGCAAACGCAGCAGGGGTAGACAGAGAATAATTGTTATTGAAAGTCTTAATTCATGGGCAACAGGCAAGAACTTTATTAAGTTAACTGAGGAACATGATCGCCAATGTCTGTTCCAGACAAGGTACCTGAAGAAGAGGAAGATATTTATGCATACTTGTCTATTTAAACAGCTGAGATAGGCCATTTTGGTCTACCTCAGTAACCAGTCAGGGCCAAATCCAGGGAAGAGTTCCAGGGGTTGCAGAACCCATCACCTGCAAAAGTACCAGTGGATAGATGTTGATTATGTACTACAGTGGATCTTGGATGTAGCGAAATCGGCGGGAGTGGACTACAATTTCGTTATAGCCAAGCCGGAGTAATTTACCACCTCCTCATAAAATCGGCCCCAGAAACACATTAACGATGACCACTGGTTTAATCGGGGATCGATTATAAAATTGCCAATATTATGTGTGACTTTGGCAAGAACGGGTTTCCAAAGTACATCAGGGGCAAGTGTGGCTGTATGATGTCACTCACTTTTGATTCGAATCGCGCGCGCGGGCAGTGTACTGTATGTGTAAACATAATGGAATCTTGTGTGCACTTTGCAATAATGTCTAAACAGCGCCCATATATTCTTAGGAAGCTTTTGAAAAGGCTTTTCATCAACCAAGAAAATATTTCCCATATTAGTTGGTAAAATATTGTGTGTCTTGAAAAATAGTAATATTATTTCTATTTTTCAACACAGTCAAAATTTTCTTTCCAGATCTTTTCCCCCCATCTGAGCAAGTTACATTTTGGTTTAGGTTTACCCCATGGTAACTTATCTGGGTAACACCGGTACAAACAATGGTTATAGTGCACGTGCATGGACGTTTGAAGTAAATATTAAGAAAGTAAAAGCTACAAATTTTGTTCACGCATGCCTCTTGGACTAAGCGCAAAATATGGAAAGCCATGCTGGTCACAATCGCGCAACAGCCATTCTGTGTTTCTATCCTACGACCTGTTTGGCAAGACGATGGTGACAAGATACCAACGGGTTGAACGGCCTGAACTTCAAAAGCTAGAGCCCACTACATCCAAAGAACCTATGATTGGTCTTCAAACGTGCTTTGTGACAACCTCCCCCCCCCCCCCCCCNNNNCCCCCCCCCAAAAAAAAAAAAAACAAAAAAAAACAGCCTGTCCCAGCGGAAAGTTGTGCAAAAAAGTGTCAAAAGTTGCGCTGGAAAAGTGCCAAAGTTGCGCGGACAGGTTGCGCTATATCCCAAAAGTTGCCCTTTAATTTTATAATAAGCAGTACAGGAAGTAAATTTTTTTCTCACAAAGCAATGGATCTAAACCTTATTCTATCTCACTCTCTTTCCACAAAATTCCTGATAAACAAAACCAGGCATAGTTGGTCAGAATTGGCCTTTATAAAATAATGACACTTTTTGGAATGTTATTGCTGCTTTACCTACCAAAACTTCAAAGGTAAAAATAAAAATATATACACCAGCAGCTTCAATTAAAAAATAATATTTAGATTCAAGGCCAAGATATTACTTCACTGTAAAAGTTACACATTAAAAAAACTTTGCTGCTGGCAATCCCACTGGTTTCTCCATTAAACAGTTCATACCAACGGCAACCTTTAACAGATACTGTAGATCTGCAGTTATTAACGTCTAAATCTAGATCGAGATTGTGCAGGCAGTAACTCTGTATTAGTCTAGAAATCTTGTTAAGTATGAACTTGACACGTTTTTTTTTATTTTTTTACTTTTTGTTTTTTGTTTTGTTTTGGAAGTTATTGAAAAACAGCGCCATATGCCTTATTTCCATCGCAGTCTAAGAGGTGATTAAATTAAATTAAACATGAGCTACCGTGACAATGGTTTTGACCCAATATTACATAAATTTTGATCTATGTGCAAATCAAGTTGAAATTATAGACCATACAGATAATTTTACGTTTTTTTTTTCTTTTTTCAGTGGCAGACAGAATTAACAAACTATCCCCTGTAGGGGTCTATCAGTACCGATATTATATCAACTTGCACCCACTTCAGTAGCACAAGGCTAGGCCAAAGCGAGCTTCCAAACAATAAACGGGGCTTCCGGCTCCACCTAGCTAAGCCATGGAGGGCCAGGATCCTAAGAAATTATTATCATCTCAATAGACTTATATTGCATCCAGGGGGGAATCCCGACAGTGACCCTTTTTTCCATGACCTTTGACATGGTTTACCATGTGGTTTTCCTTGCGGTGGGGCATAGATGTAAACAAACCCGAATTTCCGTTAGATCTAGACCCATAGTCTATATATAGTGTTCGGAGTCTTAGAGGTTTATTACAATATTTACAGACCAACATTATTCATTTCAAAGCTGCAGAGAGGTTTTAAAGTTAGTTACGGTACATGTATTGGGTTTTTTTTCTTAAGTTGCATGTGGGAGAATGAATTGTAACTTGAAAAATGTCGAACTGAGAGACGTTGTTATTACTGGGGGAAAAAAAAAAAAAAAAACCAAAAAAACTGAACTCATTGAATTGTGTACCTAAGCCGAATACCTGGGCATTGAAGTGAATCCAGATGGGGTATTAGAATACCGGTCTGACATTATCTCATCAGTAATTTGTGAAGGCAGAATAAAAAGGCAACACTGGTATACTTGTACTCATTCTCAGTTTATGAAGTTAGATCTAGAAGCACGGATCTCCTTAAAGTAAGGAGTGCTTTCGGTAAAATAAGGACTGGACCTATTTTCCCAAGTGTTTCTTAATTAGTAGAAGGGCCTGGAAGTGAAACTGTTTGGGTAGACTCGGATTACCTTTGGTTTGAAACAAATTGATCTACTGAGATCTTTCTTTAGATCTAGGTCCAGAAGATAAATTGTAGATTCAACCTCTACCTTCAGCATGAGTGCATAAATGAAAAAGAAAAGTTATTCCTAATTTAGATTACAACTATACAAGTTTTAATTTGGATTCCATTATATCAAGATCCCTGTTCTAAGTTTGATTCGTTTAACACCATAGAGAATGAGAATGTGGAGAGGTTCAAACTATTCATGAATTAACAGAGATTTCTACACTGGGAAACAATCCTATAAAACTATGCTTTGATGTAGTAAAACAATAATTCCTTAATATTAACATTTATTGCAAATAGTCTCACCGAGGCATATTGTGGGTTGAAAATTGTTAATGTTATTCAGCTTCACATACATCTTGTCCTCTTCGTAACGTGCGTTATTAGCCTTCCAAACACTAGATCTAGATCTAGGCCAACCTTGTTTAGTTACTTCGAGGTGGTTCCCGGGCGTG
>BLXT01005736.1:29585-39594 GCA_019648995.1 Plakobranchus ocellatus
GGGGGGGGGGGGGGCAATGGGTTTGATTAGCGCTGACCGTCAACACAAGAAACCTGGAAACAGGAAACTCAGACGGGAAAGGTTTATTCACATACTGGAACTGCATAGTATGCACGTGTGTGTGAGCTTCCATATTTCAATTTATTGTTATAAGTAACAGTGCCGATGAGTTTTGAATTTTTTTAAGACTTAAAGATAAGAGGCAGACCAAAATTTTGGGACAGAGAGGAGAGACAGTCTATACATGTACATAGGATTTACCAACATTTAAAAGAGACTCTGATCCTCTTTTTTTTCAGATAATCTTTTCTTATATTGCAAAATGTATGAAACAAAACAACACTCAGGACAACTACATGTATATATGTACGTATGTATTTGCTAATATCATTTGAGATGGCTATTAAGACCATTCCACATGTAAAACCTAGCATGTTGCGAAACCTTGGTTATAACAAAATTTAAGCCCTAGACCGTTGGTTTGGTTATATCAAAGGTCCACTGTATAGGCAAGATGCGTGCATGAGGGAAGGAGAGAGAGAGAGCGAGAGAGAGAGAGAGAGAGAGAGAGAGAGAGAGAGAGAGAGAGATTGAAGAAAAAGAGAGAGAGATTGAAGAAAAAAAAGAGAGATTGAAGAAAAGAGAGAGAGAGAGATTGAAGAAAGAGAGAGAGATTGAAGAAAAGAGAGAGAGAGAGAGAGAGAGAGAGAGAGAGAAAGAAGAAAGAGAGAGAGAGAGAGGGAGAGAGAGAGAGAGAGAGGGAGAGAGAGAGAGAGGGAGAGAGAGAGAGAGAGAGAGAGAGAGAGAGAGAGAGAGAGAGAGAGAGAGAGAGACCCTCATGCACATTCTACAGTGGAACTTGGTAATGACAACTTGTTCTTATCATAAAGTGTCATAAAGCGTTGTTATAGCAAGGGTTTTTGTTACTCCCACAAAAGGGATAATAGTTTTTTTATTCAATGAATGATAGCAAAGAGTGGCAACATCAATAATTTTTCATGGTTATCTCTGCTGCTATCATTGACTTTTTTTTAGGTCTAACGAGATTGGAGTGTAAGCATAATAATGATCATTTCTTTTTTTTCGTTGATGCAGCAATAAGGGAGAATGTCTAACGTAGACCAAGAAATTCACAGAGTAACAAAGAGGAAGAATGTATTGAATACACTCAGTCTGTGATCATTGGCTTAGTGTTATGATTGGCTTGTTCATCTAGGAACTAGGATGACCCTACCCTTCCCTCCCATCTTCTGTCTCTATAGCCCGCAGACGTAGGTCTCTTGTCTCCATCCTCTTGTTGCTTTTTGGGAATTCTCATGTGGTGATTTTGAAATTTTAATTTTACCAAAAAAAACTAGTAATTTTAGAAAAAAGGTATGTTACTATATAGCACATTTGGCTGATAAAAATGGCAGACCAAGAATATTTCCTTCACCTTGAGAGTGGTAGAAACATTGTATTGTCTATTGAAAACGGCTCCCATTTCTGTCTTATGCCATCGCTTTTGAAAAACTTTACTGAATGTAAATTTAGCATTGGATTTTGCCTGCAATATGTCTTAGTCTGTTTCTCATGACTTTTATGTTACTGATTCCTGTTAACGTTTCTTTCCGCGATACCCTTTCAGGTGTGAATCATTGTGACCTTACATTTCGTCCACTTTCTCTCTTCTCTGCATGATTGAAAACAGGGAAAACTATTACATGTATTGCCATGATTCTTACAGGGGGCTTGAGAAAGGATTGTGCTGTTAAGGGTGTAGCTATGATGACTTAGTATGGTATAGTTGACGACTTGATAGTTTCTGCAGAAACTAGCCCAGCCAGCATCTCTTCCAAATGCTTTGTTGGGGCAAAAAAAAAAAATGCAAGCTATTTTTTTAAAAAGTCTTTTGTCTAGATGGAGATCTTATCGAGCACAAACAGTGCTTATATATATAGAGCAGACACTATGTGAGGAGATAATTAGCCATTTTGAAGCATGCAGATGCAGATCATACTGTGCAAAGAGTGTAATGAATCCTTATCTTTCTCTAGAAAAAAACCCGATTAAATAATTGTCTTCAAATATGATGGCCTGCTTTCAAATCTGAAAAATCAGCATACATCATGAATGACTTGCTAACGACTGCCCCCAACCAATATCCTTTGAAATTAGCACACAATAATTTTCTAAAACAGTCAGAGACAAAAATGAAAAATTAATGAACACTGAGGGTTTCTCACCAATCTCTATTACCAGTCCAAATACATCAATTGCATCATCAAATACAATACTAATAAATGCGGAAAGCAAAGCAAGAAAAGGAAGAAAGAACCTTCCCACATGGACCAAAACATTGTAAAATGAAAAGACATCAGGGAGAAAAATACTTGATTGTCTAGATCTAGAACAAGCTAACCTGTAAAAGAATGATTAAGACTTGACATGGAGAGCACAGCAGGAGAAAATGTGAACATAACTTTCATCTAAAGATGGAATCAATTTTTTGAAATCTTATGGATATGATATCTTGGTTGTCTTTGCAGACAATTGAGTTTTATTTTCAGCTCCTTCTGTACTGCTCTTACAAAAAATGCTCAAAACTCAAGATGATCAAAGTCATTGAAATGTAACTCTTCCGCCGATAATAAGAGAATGAAGTGTGTAAGCAGTTTTTATTATTTATACGTTAGACATATATAAGCACTTGCAAAAAAGCCATTGCCATTACATCTTCAGAAGACAGAAGACAAAAGCATAGAAAAGTTATACATCTCTACATTGAGGCCTGAAATAAAGAAGGTGTTCTTGTTATCAAAGCCATGTTTCAAAAAGTCTTTTATGAAGATTTCAAGATTGCTTTTCTCACAGAATCTAAGGACAAATGTAATGTCTGCAGCTGATTTGAAAACTTACCCAGTTCAGACAGTTATGAAAAACAGGCATAAAAGGCGTATCCAATTAAAATATAGGGGCAGAGCAGAAAAGCGCACAAAAAAAAAAACTTTTCATTTTTTTTTGCAATGCAAGGGATGCTTCCAGCACCATTTAGTGTTAAGGAATCACTTAAACAAAAATTGTCAATGTAAGACTTTCGGACAAATATTATTGATCTTAAGAAGTGATGAAACACCCTAAATTCAGAAAATGAAAAAAAAATCGTGAGAAAAATGTCAGAAGATCAGAATCAGATATGAATCTTGTTTTTTTAGAGTAATGTGATCTTAATGGTATTGTTTTCAATGTACTTGCAAAGGTTTAAGTACATGCAAAACAGGAAAAGTCATTAGCATAACCTCCTGTATGCTACTAATACTAGTTGCTGTGTATCCCATTCTTCTACAAATGGTTGAGTGGAACCGCAACATGATTCAGAGCAAAGAAAGAAAGAGAGAGAGAGAAAGTGAGAGAGTATTGTACAAATAATCCAAATGTCTAAATGAGATTCAAACATTTAGATCTAAGTGAACCCAAGAATATAGATCTAAATACACATCATAGTGAAATGAAATAAGATGCCGAGGCATTCCCTTAGCTATTAATTTTTGCAATTGACTAAAAAATAAACGAACAAGGTAAACAAAAAAAAAACAAAACACACACACACATGCAAAACTCAAAAACTTGAAATAGCTGATGGTTATTAAATTTCCTTCATTTACCCTTTTTGAAACAAAATATTTCTTTAAGTTAAAAAAAAAATGAATGCCCTTGCCCCCAACTTCACATTTTTATGTACCTGCCTGCCAATTTTCATATATCTGAGTTGCATGCTTTTTGCCATTACCTTGTTTGTTTGTTCACCTATCTCCATAGAAGTCTGATAATATAATAGTGATACAAAGATGTTTTCATTTGACATGGGTAATATGTCAGATGGTGTTATAGAATGGTTTAAATCATTGTAATGGAGTTTAAAAGAGAAGCAAAAGTGGAGTTTGTTATATTTTGTATGCTTAAGGGCTGTAAAAAACTCATGTTTTTTTTATGATACATGGTGAGCTGTTCTGTATTATTACATTTGTATGTTTACATGTTTAAAGTCACATATTTTGTATCTAACATGAGATGCAAAGCAAGAATACCTTATGCTTAGCCTTGTTTTTTGGTAAAGTCAGTTATTTTCATCGCATAAAAAAATTCTTTGCCAACAGATATTTTCTTCCAAACGTTGATCTTTCATACATTTTCATGTAATATTATAATGATAATGTAGTCTACTTGATTGTAAACGTAGAGTTAAGTTTTTAGTTTCTTTTATCTTCCGATTTTAAACTTCAAAAGCATTTTGGAAAGTGATGCTAAATATTATCTAAAAGTTATGATTTCATGGTAATTAAAGTATTATATTCCTTTTTTTTTTTTTTTTTTGAGGTTGAGAAAAATAATTATTGAAATTCGAAAATGTAAGCTTTGTTATTTTATGTGGGTTTTTTTTCAGTGATCATTATTTGCCAGGACAATAATACTTTATTTTATATATATATATATATATATATATATATATATATATATATATATATATATATATATATATATATATATATTTATATTTATATATAATATTAATAGAAAATTTCTGATAAAAATTTTAACAAAGAAATGAGATAATTAGAAATAGTCTGATGCCAATAAATGCTTCCGAACGTATTTTACTTGGTCAGTAGGTAATGAAATGTAAAATCAGTACATAATGCATACTGCAATTGATAGAACCTAAGATACTCATGTCAGCTGCAGAAAAAAGGATTTGCAAGTAACATTCATAAGCTGTAACTATGTCAATTTAGGTAAGCTTAAATAATGTTCTTTGTTATGTAAGTTGAGATACGGCAGTTCAAAATAACGCATTATGAGAACCCACTGAATGTTGGTCTTTTATTGAAAATATGCAAACATGCAAAAAAACATACATAGTCATTGTAGTGTATTTGTGATTACCTCGCACATGTTTTAAATTCTTTTATGGTCTTAAAATGCAAAACATACTTGAAAATAAATTTTTTTTTTGCTTTTCTTGAAAACCTTTTTGAGAGGGTCGTTCATTTTAGTTTTGAAGGAGATCCATATTTTAATTAGTTATGAAAGCTGATTTTTTTTCCCAACCGCTGATAAATGAATACTTGAATTTTTAGATTTTAATGTTATTTTACAAACAGTGATCAAATTTTAGTTTGTTATATATATGTAAAAGAAGCGTTTAAAAGATTTTAATGTTTTTTTTTTTCTCTCCAGATATATTTTTTACCTCAGGTGGCACGGAGGTAAGCTTTATTATTAGAGATTGATCAGTGAAAATGAAAAGTTTGCATAAAAAAATTATTTTTGCGGTACATGCAGTAACAAACATAGATCTAATTCAGACTTACCGGATCTAACATGGATAAAATATACTTTTTCACAATCAAGAAGTCTAATCATATAAATTATAACAAACATAACTCAGACTTATTGGATCTTGCATGGATAAAATCTGCATTTTCACAATCAAGAAGTCTAATCATACTATGAAATATGATTAGACTTCTTTATTGTGAAAATATAGATTTTATCCATACGAGATTCGGTAAGTCTCAGTTATGCTTGTTACTACATGTACCACAAAAATAATTTCATAGGCAGATAAATTTAATAAAAATAAAATAAATAACACAGAAAAATGAATATCTAGGCCAGGACAGTAACTACATGCAGATGTTCAAATCTGGTGATTTATTAATATTAAGACTCTTTTAGATGAAAGACTTATGAGGAGTCTTGTGTTGCAGTTCACGAGACAAGGCTGTGGGCTTTGTGGTCAGGCTATACACAAAAACTAAAAAAATCACACCTCAAATGAGTATGGTCAACTCTGGGTACTCCTCTTTTGGGTCAACTGTGTGGTATATGAAATAAAACAACATCTCTTCAAAGGCCCCAAGCTATTGATCCAAGTCAAAATTACAGGTCTCTCGAACCACGCATAGACAACACCTTAAAAAGTCCACTACAGCAACTTCTTCATACTGTAAAAAATCCTATTACATGGTACTTGGTAGGCCAAACAGCAAGATCTCATGGGCTGTTGCTTAAGACAACATTTTCTTTCTTTTTCTTTGCAAATCAGGAATAAGAAAATTTTAAAACAAAAATAATTTGAGTGATTTATTTTTGTAGTGTACCTTCTTCACCTAAGAGTCAATACATTCCCTATGACGAAATTGGTACTGTGAACCTTGGGTGAAGCAAAATACTTCAGCCTGGCATATTGTGGTCCTGTTGAATCCAACATCTTTTTAAATAAATATTAGCCTTGACATTATGTGAAGAAATTTATGCACACTTAATAAAAGAGAGAACATGAAACTCTACAAGGGACAACACCATCAAAGTCTGAGACAGATTAACTATGGGCTTAGTTTTAGCACCATAAATGTGTAGGTGTAGCATGTGCTCAAGCATTGTGAGGTGCATGGTCCATCTATTTCTACACAGATTTATAAATTGTCCTTACCCCTTCACATGCAGCTTTGCTTTCTCCTACTTTCCTTGGTCTTGTCGTGGATCATTTGCCAGATAACATTGGAACCCCCATTGCTGTAACCATCTTCTGAAATGCCATACCCTCCTCCCACTTATACCAGATACCCTCACACATGTGAACATCATGATGCTACTATAATAACATTCTTTATAGAGAGAGGGCGAGAGAAAAATAATGTCCTTACATGTAGAAATCTATCTAGTTCAAGTGTGATTTTTTTTTTCCAGTAAAGCCCAGTACCCGGTAACATCCTTGCTAGATGCTAGGGTGGGTAAATTTGGCACTAATTAGAATTAGATTCAAGGTTTTAGACCAATCCTGAAGAGGACTCAATGAATTTGAGGTTCAATGAACTCCCAGTATTTGAAATTTCTACAAGTACATTTATTACCTTTTGAATTGACCTTTGATTTATTTCAGTGAAACATGACAAATATTTTAAAATATCTCGTACCATTTGTTAAAACAAGCATTGAGAAATACTTGAAAATGAAAGAAAAAAGTTTTGTCATATAGTGTGTCTTTCTCTGTGTGCACGCAGAGTAACAATTGGGTCCTACAAATGGCAGTTGAGCTTTTCCATAGCTTTCATGAAGACAAAGACATTATTGTGCAGGCTAGCCCTCTAATCGAGAACAAAAGACTTCCACATTTCATCACCTCTAATGTTGAGCATGACTCCATAAAACTTGTTCTTAAACATTTTGAGGAAAAGAAAATAGCAGGTAAGTTTTTTTGTCTCTTTTTGCTTTCGACAATTTTGAACATTGCCAGTACTTTGGTGTGCTTTATTTTCTAAATACACCATGGTCCTGTGTCTAAGGTTCCTTGCATAGTATGATCAAACAAACAGAAATGCATACTCAGGTTATTGAGATCATTAGGTGGGAAGGTTTGTCAAAGACATATCTTTTTAGCTGTATCCTCTAATATGTAAACGTATGTTTTTAAATAAGGATTTCATTTTTCATGGAATAAACCTAAATAAAATCTTGCTATAGGAGGCTTATGTAATGTAAGATAAGCTCTAGTTAGAACAAACAGGAAGAGACAATCGTGAGGTGACCATAGCAAATCAGTCATGCTCAAGCATGAAGTTTACATTGTAGTATTGTACACTTTTATAGATTTTAAAAACCAAATGTCCCTTTCCCATTTATGTCAAAAGAAGTCTTTGAAAATTGTACTCTTATCTCGTTAAGTCCATAAAAATGTTTAAAAGGCTCCAGTACTCCAATGCAAAAGTACTGATTTGCTGTGGTTGCTCCACAAACGTAGTCTGTCTCACTCTCAGGTGAAGTTTTATCTGAATACAAAGTTTCTCACTTTAATTGCTCTAGTAAAAGACAAAAGAAGTAAGGATGAATTGAAAATAACTCATCTAGAAATCTTGATAAATGGAGGAGAAACAGACTTATATAATGTTAAGCTCTTTGATTTGCTATGCAACAACATGAGTGACAAATCAAGATGATCCATTTAATTCAGATACAAATCTGGCTCTTCAATCTCTCTCTCTCTCTCTCTCTCTTTCTCTCTCTTTACCTCTCTCTTACACACAGTCTCTCTCTGAGTCTCTCTCTCTTTCTCACCAAAAACAATACTTTACTTAATTTTACTTATTCTGTCATGCTCCCAAATTTTTGTGTTTCATTTTTATTGACAGCTTAAAAATATGTATTACGTAAGTTCATGTCATGCATCTAATAATTTCTTTATCAAATTCAACATTCAGATAAAAAGTCATTTGAAATGAAGGCACTTCGTAAATTTAATTCTGTTACATGATTTTTAAAATTTTTTTTCCCAGTAAGTCTTTCTCTTTGTGAACACTTTATCATTATAAATTTAATCACAGTATAGAATAATTTGTTTGAAAATAAATTATATTTTTTAAACATTTTTTGTGAATAAACAGATGTGACATTTGTGTCTGTGAGTAAAAATTCTGGGGCAGTTGAAGTCGATGATGTTATGGCAGCCATCAGGCCTAATACCATAATGATCTCTGTGATGCTCGCCAATAATGAGACTGGAGTCATACAAGTAAATAAAAAAACAAAAAGAAAAATTTAATAAATATATATATATTTATATACCTACAATATAGAAACTTGTTTTCTTGTTTTCAAACACAAAATTTCAGTAATAAATGAATATTTTGGATTGAATTGAAACTTTATGGGGTTACGAAAATTGGAGAGTTATCATTATGTGTATACGGTATCCTTGTAAGGTTCAAAAAACTTATTGTTAATTTATTTTTCAATGAGTCTTTTTGTGGAGTACAGGTTTTTCACCATGTGGGGATTTTTAACTTTTGATATGTCATAATACTAAACAACAGTAGTTGGCTCAAACTCAATAAATACACCCACTTACACAGTAGAGTTCACTTATGATGGTCTTGAGTATGTGGGACCTTGCATGCAGCTAATCCTTATCACACTTCTTATCTTTCTATATTTTATAGTTTATGCTGCCTGCAGCAAGATTATAGTAGTCAAACTTTGCCTATAATGGGGGCCCGGTGCAAGGATCTACAGATTTTTCTGCTATTAATACTAGTATTATGAATATCCCTTAAACCTCATGCCAAAGATAGTTTCTTCTTGATACATAAGATACAGAATATCCCAAAATACATGCAGGGGAGAGCAGTTTGTGAGGGTAATTTCTTTGTGTGCTGTCTGCAGTAAGCTAAATTGCATGCTTAATGTGGGAGGTTGGTTACTGACAGCATAACAATGAGAGACGTGGAAAATGGACTTAAAGAGTGAAAGCTGGGTTGCATAAAATGTGGTAGAATACTAATAAGCGTTACGACTAGTGTACATTGGGGGCCGTAAGGGCATACTTTAAGCTACAGTGTACACAGGAAGGAGAAAGATAGAGTAATTAATTCAAAAAGGTTTTTTTGTGTGTGTAAATTTTTAAGTGGTCCAGTCATACACCATCCTCTCCAGTATTGCCCTCATAAAGTATTACACCTATTCAGACTAAAGTAATCCAGTAAAGCAATCTCGTTCAGTTTCAGCAGATCTAGGCCTCTCAACTGTGTCACTCGAGTCACTCATCAGGCATAGGATTTTTTTTTTTTTCTTAAGCTGCAGGTAGCACCTGAAAGATTGCATTTAATACATTGTACAACACAAGCTATCATTACAGCTTTCTTGAAATCAGTCGTGCAGTAACGAAAGAAGAAAATAGCCATACAAGGGGATTCTCTCAAGCCAAGAGGCCAGTCGCGGGAAGAAAGCACAGCTTAGTAAAAAAGAAATATGTATAATACATCTTCCAACCTATCCCAACCCAGTGTTTCTGTTATACAGACACAAAATCTCTAAAAAAAAATAATAATCAAACACACATAAAAAAAAATCAATGAATAGGCTAGACTAAGGAGATCCATTTTCTATTTCTGTAACATGTATTTCAAATGAATTGTGCCCTTGTACTTTTAACAGCAGAATTCCTCCCTCCCCTTACCTCCCCCCCCCCCCC
>BLXT01005736.1:48923-61761 GCA_019648995.1 Plakobranchus ocellatus
TGCGTGTCGTAAGAGGCGACTAAAACAGGGTGTCGCCCATGAACTGCCTCTCTCCGGTACATGGACGACATCTCTTTCTCTCCATCTTGCTCTGTCTTCTATCCTCACTTCCTTTCCTGCGCTATCGTCCCATCCACTTCTCCTCATACTATCCTCTACTTCTTCCACCGTAGCCCTCCGGTGCTGGGAATAATTGAGAGGCCCACCCCCACAGTGTGGGCGCCTTGTTTGCCGTGAGGTGCGACCCGTATGGGGGGAGGGGTGGACCCTGGAGGTTGAGGTGGTGACGGCCCGGCAATAGTGGCTGTCACTCATCAACATGCCTCCTTGGCCACTTCCTTCTCCTGAGACGGAAGGGCAGCGCTGACCCACGCTGCCCAATCGGCTGGTCATTTTTCTATGAATAGAGCTCGGGTCAATCCCAGTAGAGGTACCACACCCTCTGCTGGGAGTATAGCTCCAGGGTAGCCCTGACACAGCGCTGGAATGCCGCGCAACGTGTCACCCTGGTTGGGCTCCGTGGCGGGCGGGGAGCCCTGGAGCTGAATATTAAAAACCTCCTTATGAATAAAAAATAAAAAACCCTCTGACCCCTCCCCACAACCCGACTTGGCAAAGAAGCCTTGCACGGAGGCAGCTCGTGGGGCTGCCTCTGTTGCCAGCAAAAGGAAGGCGGAGGACCTTCCTACTTTGATGAGCGTGTCTCCCTTTGCGGGCTGGTCACCATTTAAAAAATTCATGGTGATCAGCTCGAAAGGATCTGCGAAGGTGGCCGACATAGATCCATAGGGAGTTGAAGTCGATTCTGGGCGACGAAACCATCGAGGTCACCAAACTTGGTAGTGGTGACCTGATGGTCGAGTTAAAGTCGAACGACCAGGCAAAGAAGCTGGGAGCAATCGCGACGTTCCTAGACATCCCTGTGACTGTCAGTCCTCACAAGAGTCTGAACAGTTCCAAAGGAGTGATTCGCAGTCGTGATCTACGGTGTTGCTCGGAGGAGGATATGGTGGAGGAGCTGAGTGGTGTCACTCACGCTCGGCGCATCAAGGTGCGTCGGGGTGAGGACAAAACTCAGACCGACACCGTCGTCCTGACCTTTGACAGCCCGAAGCCGCCAAGTAGAATACGTGCGGGATACCTGACTCTTGATGTCAGACCATACGTTCCGCTCCCGATGCGCTGCTATAAGTGCCAACGCTATGGCCACGGCAAGGACAGGTGTAAGAAACCTGCTGCTGTATGCGTTAGATGTGGCAAAGGTGGTCATGTCGAACGTGACAGTTCGGCTGACCTCCATTGCGTCAACTGCAAAGGAGACCATACAGCCAGCAGCAAGACCTGTCCGAAGTTCTTGGAAGAACAAGCCATTCTTCGCTACAAAGCTGAGAATGGCGGTACATTTCAGCAAGCCCGTAAGGCAGTTGTTGTTGAACTACATAAAACTATTTCAACCCGAACTTTTGCTAGTGCCGTCAAATCTCAGCTTCGAACGAAGCCAGCAGCGCTCCCCAAGGATGGCGGCAGAAGTGCCCCTTCTGCCCCGCCCAAGGGGAAAAAAGCCCAGAAGGATTCTCCGGCTCCCAGTCCCCAGGGAGCAGCAGAGACCGAAGTACCAACCAAGCGCAAAAGACAAGAGGCCCCTAGGGAAACTCAATCGTTTTGCGCCTCTGGCGATGGATGCTGAGGATACGATAACCTCAATCTGGGGGGATTCCTCCACCCCCAGCTCCCCGAGGGCCTCCACCTCCCCTATGGAGTACCCTCCCTCCCCCTCCAACCCCCAATCCCCATCCAAATCCCACCCCCTGCCCCCGGCGGAGAAACCCCAAGGTCCTCCGCCTTCCCCCTCGCCTCCCTATCCCTTCACCCCCGAAGTCCAGGTGACGGAGGGGGTGAAGCCTACTAAAAAGATAAAAGGCTTGGCAGGCCAGCCAAAAGGTGGCATGCCAAGCAATAAATAGTCTGTGGTTATGGATACCGTGATTCAATGGAACATTCGCGGTTTTAGGAGCAATTTTGAAGAACTGAAGCTACTGCTGAATCGATCGCAGTCGGCTGTTGTGGCCCTGCAGGAATGCAGGCTTGGGTAGGGGCAGTTGCCACCCCGGGGCTACACTCTGCTTCTTCCGCAGGGTGGGTCCTCCGTGGGCGAGGCGGCCCTCCTCATCAGAAACGGAACCCGTTTTTCGGAAATTGATTTGAAAACTGGCCTGCATGCTGCAGCCGCCACAATTAGCCTGGAAAAGACTAACCGTTTGCTCTATACCTGCCTCCCAATTCCCGAGTTTCGAAACTTTCTCTGGCTGAGCTCTTTGAGCAGCTTCCGAAGCCTTTTCTCATGCTGGGGGACTTCAACGCGCATTCTCCTGCGTGGGGGGACTCCCACCGGGATGGGCGGGGGAGGATCCTCGAAGAGTTCACAGCCGAAAATGATCTAATCATTCTAAATTCTGGAGAGCAAACTTTTGTTCATTCAGCTTATCATTCGACCTCAGTGATTGATTTGGCAGTGGCTTCAACCTCCATTGCCGCCGAATGTTCCTGGGCTGCCCACAGTGATCTGTGTGGCAGCGACCACCTTCCTATATTTTTAACCTTGTCTTCACATTTTAACGGTAATACTAATACTACTTTTAATTTTTAAAAAGCCGATTGGAACCGTTTCGGAGACCTATGCAAACTGTCTTTGGACGACTCTGTGGCCGACATCGAGCAGTTTACTTCAAAGCTGCTCGATGCGGCCAGGTCGACCATACCCTTTCACAAGGGGACGAAAAATAAAATCCGTGTTCCCTGGTTTACCCAGGAATGTAGGCAGGCTCTTCGGGAAAGGAAAAAGGCTCAAAGGAAGTATTTTAAAACGCCTTCTTTTGAAAATTTTGTAAATTTTAAGAAACAAAAAGCCAAGGCTAAATTTGTCATTAAAAACTCCAAAAAACAGTCTTGGAAAACATATGTATCTTCTTTAAATTCCAATACTTCCTCTAAAACTGTTTGGAAAAAAATAAGAAAAATAAAAGGCAAAAATGTTGCCCCTTCTTGTCATCTTAAAAAAGACGGCCAGATCATTTCCAACCTTAAAGATCATGCTGATCATCTGGCTGAAACTTTCTCAAATAACTCCAGCTCAGAAAACTATTCTAAAAAGTTCGAACAAATCAAGCAAAGAGCTGAAAAACATAATTTAAATTTTTCATCCGAGGATAATGAACCATACAACAATCCTTTTCTTATGGCGGAGCTGAAAAATTCTATCGTTAAATCTAATGAGTCTGCCGCAGGTCCTGATGGTGTGTACTATCAGTTCCTGAGGCACCTTCCTGAATCCTGCCTGCATACTCTTCTCAAACTCTTTAATAACATTTGGACCACCGGGGACATCCCCCCATCTTAAAGGGAGGCGTCGGTGGTTCCAATTCCAAAACCTGGGAAGGATCCTTCTGATCCTTCCAACTACAGGCCTATTGCGCTCACGAGCTGCTTGTGTAAGACCCTCGAGCGGATGGTGAATGACCGACTGGTCCATGTGCTTGAGTCCAGAAACCTGCTGTCAAATGTACAGTGCGGTTTCAGGAAGGACCATAGCACATTGGACCACTTGGTCAGATTGGAAACGTTTAGCAAAAAGGCCTTCGCCAGAAAAAAGCAAGTTCTGGCAGTTTTTTTCGACCTGGAAAAGGCCTATGATACTACCTGGAGGTATGGAATTTTAAAAGATCTTTTCGACCTCGATTTTAGGGGCAGGTTACCCATTTTCATTTCAAATTTTTTAAAAGACCGCCATTTTAAAGTTAAAGCGGAGAACACGTTTTCTTCTTCTTACCACCAGGAAAACGGTGTTCCCCAAGGTAGTATTCTATCCCCCATGCTTTTTAATTAAAAAATAAACAATATTATTAAATCTGTTTCTAAACATGTAAATGCCTCTCTATTTGTTGATGATTTTGCCATTTACGCTGAGGGTAAGCACTTGCAGCATCTTGAGCGCACCATCCAATTGTGTACTAATAACGTTCAAAAGTGGGTCTCCGAGAATGGTTTCAGATTCTCGGTCTCAAAGACCACCTGTGTCCATTTCCACAGACAAAGAATTTATACTGAGCCCGCCCTTCATCTGGACAGCCAGCCGATCCTGGTGAAGGGTGAGGCCAAGTTTTTAGGAGTCGTTTTCGACTCGAAACTTAATTTTAGTAGCCACGTAAAATATTTAAAGAAAAGTCTTGAAAGCTCTAAATTTATTACGTGTCGTGGGCCATACGGACTGGGGTGCGGATAGAACAACCCTTCTAAAGCTTTACCGCACCCTAGTCCGGTCGAAGTTGGACTATGGCAGTGTCATATATTGTTCTGCGAAAAAAAACGTTCTGAGGGCCCTGGACCCTATACATCATCAGGGCCTTCGTATTGCCCTCGGGGCCTTCAGAACGACACCTATTAAAAGCTTGTACACTGAGGCTGGGGAGCCCTCCTTGAGCATCGGCGTATGAAGCTAGCTTTTAACTATGTTTTAAAATTAAAATCATTGCCTCGCAATCCGTGCCATGATGTTGTATTTGAAACTCCATTGTCTGACTTTTCTGCTGTTACAAAGTCAGAACCCAATCTTGTCGCTAATACTTTTGAGCATTTTAAGAATGCCAACATCAGCCTAAACATTATTGATAACTTACATGTCCAGTGTCCCCCACCTTGGGAGGAGCACAACATTACTGTTGATATTTCTCTAAAGAAACAAAATAAAGCAAATACCAGTGAAGTCGTTTATCAAAAAGAATTTTTTAGAATTAAGGAAAAATTTTCAAACCATTATGCTGTTTTTACTGACGGCTCTAAACTGGAGGAAAAGGTTGCGGCCGCAGCCTATTTTCCGGAACACCCAGACCGCTCAAAGGCAACTCGCCTGAGAGACGGGGCATCTGTCTTCAGTGCTGAGCTAGAGGGAATAGCCCTCGCGCTCACAGAAATTAAAAAACTCACTAAATACCACAAAAACTTTGTTATTTACAGTGACAGCCTGTCGGCCTTACAGGCTATCGCGAGCAAAAATTTCAAAGTAATAGATATCAGGCGCCTGTACAACTTGATCCGAAAATTCCCACCCTATGTTCACATCTCTTTTGTCTGGATTCCTGCTCATGTAGGCATCCAGGGGAATGAGAATGTGGACAAACTGGCAAAAGCGGCCCTAAATAGAACATCCACCTCTGGAAAATTAATTTGTTATTCCGATTTAAAACCCAAAATAAACACTTACATTAAATCTGTCTGGCAAAGGGATTGGGATGCTGAGGAAGCAAACAAGCTCCATGAAGTGCTCCCAAACTTGGGTGAAGACCTCCACAGGAGAGGTGAAGGAGCCGGTAGAAAACTGGAGACGGCAATGTGTAGACTTCGGGTGGGCCACACGTGGCTCACCCAGAGCTACCTTATAAAAAATGAAGATCAACCTTTTTGTTATGCCTGCGACTGCCTTTACACTGTCCGGCATATTTTAATTGAGTGCCTAGACTTTCAGGACACCAGGAAGAAATATTTCAGTGTAACTGACCTGTACAGACTTTTCCAAGAGGTCAATCCCTCTCGCATAGTGGGTTACTTAAAGGACCTTGGTGTCTATGGAAATATCTGAGGCTTTGTACAGATTCCTTTTAAAGTTTCTCTTCATATATTCTGTTGGATTTTTAATGGTTTTCTATCTTTGTTTTAATTTGCTTGAACATCTGACAGAAGCCTACAAGAGAGACTGAGTGAATAGAAACCCTGAGATCACCGCTTAATGGTGGACTGGGTATACCAATAATCAATCAATCAATCATGAAGTGCTCCCAAACTTGGGTGAAGACCTCCACAGGAGAGGTGAAGGAGCCGGTAGAAAACGGGAGACGCCAATGTGTAGGCTACGGGTGGGCCACATGTGGCTCACCCAGAGCTACCTTTTAAAAAATAAAGAACAACCTTTTTGTTATGCCTGCGACAGCCTTTACTCTGTCCGGCATATTTTAATTAAGTGCCCAAACTTTCAGGACACCAGGAGGAAATACTTCAGTGTAACTGACCTGTACAGACTTTTCCGAGAGGTCAATCCCTCTCGCATAGTGGGTTACTTAAAGGACCTCGGTGTCTATAGAAAGATCTGAGGCTTTGTACAGATTCCTTTTAAAGTTTTTCTTCATATACTCTGTTTGATTTTAAATGGTTTTCTATCTTTGTTTTAATTTGCTTGAGCATTCGGCAGAAGCCTACGAGACAGACTGAGTGAACAGAAACCCTGAGATCACGGCTTAATGGTGGACTGGGTATACCAATAATCAATCAATCAATCAGCATTGTATAATATTAATTTTCTACGTAACATGTAATATTTTTTCACAACCTAAGTCTCAACAGGTTGTGCCAATAATGAAAATAGGTCCATTTTAGTTATGACACAACAGGTTGTGCCAATAATGAAAACAGGTCCATTTCAGTTATTGACACAACAGGTTGTGCCAATAATGAAAACTAGCCCATTTGGATTATTGGCACAACAGGTTGTGTAGATAACATCGGCGTTTTTTCACATCTGTTGAACTTTTCTCTTCAGTTTTATGGACCAAGAATAGGAGCCCTATGTGCCATTAATCCCTCACAAGATACACCGGTGCTTCCATTGTTGTTTGGTGGTGGCCAGGAGAGGAATTTGAGACCAGGGTATGTTTTTGTCTATTTCATATACTTATTTGAAACATGTTTTCCTTTTCTAGGCTTTTGTGCTTAAAATGTGTTGTGCATAATGTAAAACCTGCTCAAACCAAAGGTTCCAGAAGACTTTTAATATAGATAGCCTGAAGAAAAGTATGAAAGCCTGTGATCACCTTGTTGTGGACTGGCTGTAAAAACCAAACCAAAGTCCAGTTTCATACGATAGACAGGCTTCATATGAAATGCTGAAAATATTCTTTTGAATATAAAAAATTAACAGCTTCAATTTATGCTCCCATTTTATTTTGCATCTGAAGTAAGTGAACAAAATAAAAGTATGTATTCTTCAAGCATGTTACAAATTTTATCAAATAGTTTGCATATAGTAAGTCTACTTTGTGGAGTGGAAGTTATCAAACACTGAGCTAAATGTATCAGAAGTTTGAGGGTGAGGTAATCTAAGCAAGAGCTTTGTAAACAATTCCTTAAAATCATGCTGCTTGTTTACATTTTTACATATTTTCAGGACAGAAAACACCCCCATGATCGCAGGCTTAGGAAAGGTAAGGTATGACCTGTAATTGCCTTAAATTTAAAAGCTAGACAAATGAAATTACACTCATTTTCTTGTTTTTGTGTATGAGCATGATTGCATTTTCAACTTCTCATGTGTTGCTGATCAGAGCAAAGTCAGTCATGTTGACAGCAGAAAACTAAGATTAATTATTACTGTGCACCTGTTTAACTCAAGCTAAGTTTTTCCGGTGCTGTGGTATAGCTAAAATAATTTCTACCTGGCAGGAATTACATTATAGGCCTCTCAAAGAGAATGGCGGCCTATGAGAGAAGATAAATGAACAGAAACCTAGAGATCCCTGGGTAATGGTGGACGGGATACCAATAATTAATCAATCAATACTCTCAAGGACGAAACTCAGATAGACAAAGCCCCCAAGGATTCCAAAATTCAGACAGAAGCTTAGCTCTTTTTTGGTTTGGTGATCGCAGCCTTTTTCTGCCATTGACGCGTTAGGCTGTGATATTGAATTGACACAGCTTTTATCATTCACAGTCAGGGCAAACTTTGCTATATGATTTGTTTATTAGCATTAAAGATTTGAGAAATGAGCAGTAATTGTAATAAATCTTTTATGTTGCCTTTATAAATCTGATCTTTTATAAATTTAATTTTGACTAATATTTTATTTATTTATTTATTTATTGTTTTCTATGGCAAATTTTTAAAATTAGTGAATAAAATTTAATGGATTTCCCTCTGCCTTGCAAGGCTGCTGAACTGGTATGCAACAACCTCAAAGCTTACAGCAACCATATGGAGGATGTGAGGGATTACTTAGAAGATCAGCTTCAGGTGACTATGTTATTGTGTAAACTGTAAATCGCTAGTAACTTGAAACTTGACGGATGAGAATCAAAGATCAAAGAACTTATTAGCCTAATCCTCTCATTCCATAGGTAATGCTTAGATTGGGGCATTGTATGAGGAGATGGAGTAAAATTTAAAAAAAAGCTGAAAACCATCGTCATAATTAATGCATTTCTTAAGTCTTGTTTCTAGATCTATAATTTTAGAAGAAACAATAGGGCTATAAATCATTGGTATTGGGCACAAACCATCCAAGTCTCAAAGATGAAAGATACATGAGAGGTAAAGAACTGATTTACTCTGATAAATTCTCCAAAATGCACTTTCAAGCATTGCCTATTTGAAATTGACTACCTCTAAGGTTGTATGTGATCTTGTTTATTTTGTTGGTGTTATTTAATTAATAGGGTTGGTTATTTTCAGCCCACCAGATTCATCACAATCATAGTTGCTTTGTGCCTGAGCCAGATGGTTTGAGTTGTCGATCTTGATTGGGAGATGCTTTGTGCCCACATTTTGACTTAGTTTGTATATTGATAAACTACCGACTTACATTGTTTGCTGCTCTTTAGTTACTATTATCAACCTTGTCTTTCGGCACATATTTAATAACGCAGCTGCAGTGATAGCCCAATAAAACCATATCATATACTCTGCTTTTTAAGTTTGAGTAAAACATGAGGCAAGAACAATGAACTGTAAAAATTAATGGACAAAAAAATTGATGAAGGCAACCATACACATTTCATATGGCATAGCCTTAACTACAAAGCCTAAAAGTCTATTGTATGTATTTCAATCTTCACAGAAAAAGGCTTAAAAAATGAATTTAATAATCTGAAACACGCAAAAGTGTGTGTCATACAGAAATGAAAAAATCTCTCTGAAATTAAAACGGTGAAATTAAACTTTACTTTTAGAAGGTCCAACAATTTTTTATGACATATGCATACAATTATGTGCAAGAAACGTTATTCCATACCACATAAATTATAATTATCTTCAAAATATTTTGACTATGAATGTCATTCAATACCTCTCAATACATCTTACATCAAGCAGTTTTAAGATGCTTGAAAGTCACATACACTATTTAGGAGATGTAAAATCAGAATATCTGTCATGAATATCCCTTTGAATATAAAAATTGCTAAGAGTTTGTGTATGAAAGAAAAAAATAATTCAAAATAATTTTGCATGAAATTTGAAAGTCACTGAAGAAAAATGTGAAAAAAGGCCATAAGGGTTAAAGGAAGTTATTCAAAATAAAGTCACTAGAATCGCACAATTAAGAAAATTTAAAAACTTTTTTTACATGTAATTGCATAAGAACTACTTCACATCTGACCTCAGAATGAGAAACTAGTACATGGATTAAGTCAAATATTTTTTAAAAACTTTCTATGAGGTTCTTACAAATGGTTATGAACTGTCACATGAGTATGACAATTTTTAAGAATATCATGCACAAAAGTCACCTGAGGTAGTGTAAAGAACGAGTTCCCTCCAATAGATGTATGGAATAATCCTTAATTTTTACATTGTGTTTTCTCTATGGTAGAGCAATCAGTTTTATGACTATGTGGGTCTAGAATACATTGAGTTTTTGTTTCACAGGTATGAATTGAGACACAATCAAAATAGAGGTCGCTCTTTAGAATTTTGAGATTGCCAAGACTTGCACATTAATAAAGACAATAGTATCAGGAATATTTATCTATTATGCAGAGGCCAAAGATAAGCTATGTCAAAGTGCAAAGTAAAGTACTGGAATAGGTTCTTTATCTTAATTAACAAAAGAGATTACCTAATAAATAGATTACTTAATAATAGATCCAGCAGATGGGCTGTCTCTCTGTAGCTGAGGCAGGCCATGGTCGTTTCAGAGGGACAAATCTAGCATGTAGCTTTCTCGCAAAATCTTTAATTTTAGCAGGGTGAGGGAGGACCTGGCATAGTGGCAAAATAATCATTTACACAGTCCACAGAATAATCCACTGAGTTTCAAACAGTATATTGTAATTCCGCATATGTTGAGTTCTGCCCAGTGGTCACTCAAGCTTAGTGCTATAGACTTTCAAGCTCTTCAACTGGGGTGGTTAAAACAGATAAACATATGGCTCTCAAATGGTAAGGCCGCCAAGTATACTTTAGATGTATGTGAAAATAGGAATTCTCTTTAGTTAGGTAGATTTTTGGTCAGATGGTAAAACTGCCAAGATATTTTAAATATATATTAAAATAGGAATTCTTTTTAGTTATTTAAGTTGTTGGTCAGATTTGTTGTAGTGTCTCTAGGCTATGCTCGAAACTAGAATGAATAAATTCAAGATATAGAAATAAAATACAACTGGTGCATGCAAAAATATCAAGTATTATAATTAAATATATGTCGTACTTCACCTTTTATACAAATTAAATACTTTACCGGTTCGTTGCTTGCTGTACCAACAGCTTGAGAGACTTAAAAAAATACCAGAACAGAATAGAGTACAAGGAACTGAACTCTTTACTTTCAAGATTATTTTACTTGCTGTGTGAGCTACATTCAGCCCCTTCCTATAAAAACAAAGCCAGCTCTCTGTTTATCTATGAGTCTAAAATTAGCCACACTGAGCTCAGATTGTCCACCAGCCAGAACAATAATCTCACACACTACAGTGAATACAACAGACACAGTCTTTACATGTAGTTGTTGTTTTGCTACCTAATTCTAAATTCTCTAGAGGAGTTTTATTTATTAGAAATGGAATTTATGCATGGGGTAGTGAATGATAAAAGGCATGTAGCCAGGTAGCATAGGTTTCGCAGACTGAAGATTGCTTTTTTCAACTTTTCTTTTGCTGTTCTGCCGTATTGCTAAAACCTGTGCATCATTAAGTGATAATTTGTTTGATTTATTTTATAACATTTATGGCAAAAGCATCCGACTTAATCTAATACTTTTTCTTTCAATGCAGAATTTGAGTTGCCCACTGGTGACTACTGCAGCAGGAATTTCATTTTTGTGTCACATCTGACTTGTCACCCATCCATCAATAATTTTGTCTGTACTTTGAATAAGGACAGCTCTGACAAAAGTACTTGAAATTTTACAAAGACACCTTGTTTTCGAAAACAGTGCTTCATAAATAAGTTAAATTCACACATTGTAACACACGGGGTTGGTGATTTTCTCTAGGAGCCGATCCGGTGTAGCTCACAGGATCACCTATATTTTTTGTTTTCCATGACCAGTATTTTGTCTACCGCCTTAGTGAATACCCTCTCCTCAAGAGAAACATCTAAGCTTTGCTCTGATGTAGAGGAATGGGGAAAAGAGCTGCAAGTTTTTGTTTGAGAATTTTTTTCCCGAGACTACTTCCTTGAGTCAATAATGCTCAAGATCTAGCAGATATTGAAGATTTTTGTTTGTCCATAAACATTGAAATAAATATATACTCTTGCTGTCAAATTATCAAAATGACAGAAATCTGTTTGAAATGTTTGAAATGATCAGAGGACCTTTATGACCTAAAAAAAAAAAAACAACAAAAAAAAAACAACTAAGGAATAGACTCAAAGAGCTCAGGATCTGAACCTGAGCTTCAAAAATCATGGAGAGTGAGGTCTAGATCTATATTCTAAGTCTAAATCTGTCCCACAATCAAAAGCAAGAAAAGGACTGATGACCGGCCTTCTATTTCTCTGTTAAACAGTCCCTAAAATTAAATAAACCTAATCAAATGATTCTCCTCAATACTTTAGAATTGAGATTAACAATTCCATAGGTATAGGCTATACTAGGCTTTTAACTCATTTAAATATTACCACAAGTACAACTTATTAAAAATTATTTGAGCGATGGAACACTTTAATCACCGTCTTAACAAGTTACATTAATGTATTTATTGGATTTTATAGGTTCATTTACATGTTAAATAATTCTCCTTAAAATGTAAAATCGAAGTTACAGCTTTACTCACCAGTTGCAGTGGACCAGGATACTTAAACTTGGAGTGTAGTTTTTCGTAGCAAAACAAGGCTCTTATTTGAATAAAATACAATGTAAAAGAAAGGAATCCTCAGGCACTCTCAGCTTTTATCTATAGCACAGTAGAATGGATAAGACTAGGCCTGCTAGGAATAGCACATGAAGTGAGCATAGAATCTGAAAGTCTACTTTTCAGATACCGTACTAGCTAGAAAAAATACTCATGCAAGAAAGGCCAAAGTTAGGCCAATATTAGGCTAAAATGTTGGGACTAGGCTATCTCAAGGCAAGACCCATGACATAAAAATAAAGAATACAAAAGTGAAATTAGCTGCAGAAATATTTTTAACATGGGGAAATGCAGACACAGCTCTAGCCTGGTGTGTTAAACAGACAACAGGTGAGTGAGCTTTTATCACAAATAATATGATCTTATTACTGCAAATGAAATATACAGCCTGTTTCAATTAGAGATTTAAAAAAAAGCAAGGCACAATGTGATTGTATAAGAAATTTTATTTGCTTGAGTGGAAGCCTAGCACTGCAGTTTTTTTTTTTTTTTTTGGGGGGGGGGGGCAAAAAATTTGTGTAAACTAAAAAAAAAACAAAAAATTAAAACAAAGCATTGGAGGAATGGCATTTCAGTTTGTTTTGTTATAAAAATAAGTTTTTGATCATTTGCATGGCCAAATTTCACATGAATCAATCAACTACGAGGGATGTCCGAAAAGAAACAGGAAAAGGGGCATAACTCAAAGAGTTTTGATCAGATAAATTTGAAACTCTCACAGATT
>BLXT01005736.1:74063-84366 GCA_019648995.1 Plakobranchus ocellatus
GGGGGGGGTATAATGTGAGAGTCAATACTTCGACAAATCAGCATAAACAGTTCGAAAGAGTTTGATGAAAGGCAACGGTAGAATTATAAAAAGTCAATTAGTATTCTAATAAATTTTATCTTTCAATATTTCAGGCCATGAAATCTTGTCTAAAGCACCTTTGTTACAAGCTAGTGTTGGAGCAGCTTGCCATGCACAAGATAAGTAAGTTTCAAGCACAGCAAATTGCAGTGTCATTTGTGTCGTGTTTTTACCAGGGATGTCAGTTTACCGATTTAAACAGGATTTCCGACTTTTTGCATTATTTTTATTACTTAAAAGTCAATTATACTTTAATCTACAGCTTTGAGAAAACTCTTTGTTACTATACAAGTTTCCTACTTTTTTGTCAGAGGCCACTGGCACCCCTGTTTTACTAAATAAATCTATCTGCAATCAAAGGATGAACCCCAAATGATATAAATTTGAACTGAATTACAGTAAGCCTTGAATTCAACCAGCTCGGATTAAGGAAGAATATATGAAGTCCTGCTTTTTTAGTTTTACCCCTCTCTTGCCTAAGTAAAAATTTAATATTAAACGAGCCAAATTTTTCAGGGGAGGGGTAAGATTAAGAGAAAGGAATGCAGGACAATGTTAATTATATAGGGAGCAAAAAAAAAAAAAAGGTACCAATTGGGGTGTCAGAGAAGACTGCTCATACAGCATTTTTTTTTTGTAAAAAAGAGGAGTATTAATAAAATTAAAAGTGGTCCCCCAAGCCAAATTTTAACAGTGGGGATTGTCACTGGCTGCATTAAAAATATTTATTTTTTTCATTCCCTGATGATTTGCCCTCAAAATTGCAGTTTTATCTAAGGATTTAGCCTGACTGACAATGTGATAAATTCCAAATTATTGAAACCAGTATGTAATTGATGGAAGTTTGATCAGTTAGAACTGCCATGTTTATTCAGTCAATGTGGATGGTATGGAATTTTAACGTCATTATTTTTTCGTTTGCTTTGAATAAGTGATCAGGCACAAGCACCCCAACCACCACTAATAGCACATACCAAAGCCTTGAAAGAAAAAAAAAAGGAGTGGGGAGAAAAGCCTGGATAGAGAAGACAGACTGTGTGTGACTGTAGTTAGCTGAATGGCAGCTGTCTTGTCCTTGATAGCTATCTCTTGGTGTGCCAGGTGGCGTTAGGCTTCTTCATCCACACCCAACCCCTCCACGCTCCTTCTTTCCACATGCCCGGCATGTGACTTGGTTTACTAGCGCACAATGAATGTTTCAGATAAATAAGTGAGGTCAATCGTCTCATGTCTGCCCTACCACCCTATAAGCAAACCTATGATAGGCCTGGATTATGACTACATCGTGCCCATCTGTTTGATTTACATCCAACTTTTTTTTGCACATTTTTAAGCTACTGATGCTGGCCCTTTGATTGTGTACCATATTTCATGATTTTATGGGAGCAATTAGAACGGCATTCCAACTTTGGTGCTGATTTTTTACTCAAAAGTCAAACTAATGTCTTTGCATGAATTAAGAACATGTGTTTAATGAACTCAGAGTGTGTTTGGGGGTATAATTTATGGTTTAAAAAAATCTTCTTCTTTAGGTGAGCAGTCTGGACCAGACATTGACAATCATAGTTTTCTCAACTTGTTCTCAACTAACTGTAAAACTAAAAGGTTTTGTTACTGCCATTGCCTTATGCCAACGGGACTTTCCATAAAAGTTATTCTGTTCAATGTGTACCCCATTACTGCATTTGTTTTCTATCTTGTATGTCATTATTAAATATTCTAAACTTTGTGGTGGGAAATGTGCCTTCAAAATTGTAGTAATCTCGAACTTATGGTTTTAATCAATGATAGTTTAGGATTAGCTTCTTGGAGTATGATTCCTATGGACTTTTACCCGTTTGTGATATCCTCATTATTTTACTGATAAACCATATCTCTCCTGCTTCTAGTTTTCTTTCTGTTTCTGTGTTTATTGTGAACACTTACTTCAGGCAAGTACTGACCATACATAATATGTTTTCTTTACCCATTTATGCTTCCGTTTGTCAGTATTGGTTTAGACTTTTTAATTTTTTGGAATGTATCTTTGGCCATGGCTACTCTTTTACTTATTTCACTTATGCATCAAGCATCTGATGTTATTAGATAGCCAAGATAATTAAGTTTTGTAACTTGCTTGATTTTTTTTATATTGCTAACGACTTTGAGGATTTCTTTGAGATAACCATGCATTCTAGGTTTTTTTTTCTCATTCAAAGACAAATCCATTCTTTCATTCTCTAAAAACAGCAATTCTAAAAGTTTTTAAAGTTGTTCACCAGATTCTGCTAATGAACTGTATCATCTGCATATTTGTGATTACTAATAGTTCCCCATATCGTCGGTCTATCAAGCATTCTACTTAAGCAAGATAATAGAGAGAAAAAGAGAAAAACTGATCAAAATCTTATTTTTAAATGTAATTAGTTAGAAATTTTGGCCATAGATTTTATTTTCACTAACAGATTATTGATTATGTTTTAAAAGAATTTAAAATTCAATATCGATGTAAATGAATTTAAGTGTTATGCATTAAATTATTTGTCGCAACTTGTGTGAAATGCTTGCACCAGACTTAATTGCTTTGAATTTCAACTTAAGGACCTACACTTCGCAAGTATGTATCCTGGACTTCATTAAAATGCTTACAAGTTTAACTTCAGTGTCAATATGAATGTTATCAACAAAACAATTACCGGGTGCTTTGGTTGTTATATATCACTATCTTCACAAATCTTTAAACTAGGCGTAGAGAAAAGAGTAAAATAGTAGCTCACTGCGATAATTGATCCTAGGAAGTATAGCAATTTACCAAATGTTTTTGTGCATCATGTCGATTTTAATATGGCAGCATCTGATAGAAAGTGTGGTTGGTAGATAGTTGGGATAACTGACTTGAGGCCTTGCAAGTCTTGAAATTTGCTGGGATTAATTTCCAAGCCCTTTATTATAGAGAGGCACGGGATCTTGGATGACTTTTGTGGATTCATTCCGTTGTATGGAATGGGTTTCCAGGGCTCATCAGTAAAATCTAACTTGTAGGAGACCTTTCCACATGGCTCATACTTTAACCACAGTGGCCTTTTGCCTGGTTTAATAGATCGCAGGATGGACACATAATCAAAGTTCTTGAAAAAAGTCCAGGTATGAAACAGTATATATGGTCAAGGATTCTGTTTCGCTTCTTGTACGTAGCACACGTACCTAATTATCGGTGCAGATATCCCGGTTTTTTACTTTCCACTCAATCCACCGAAAGACCGGGCATCTGCCTGTGACCTTTTTCTAAAACTTTTTGTATGACCACTTTGCCTGTCCGTTGAGCTATAAAAGATAAGATAAAGATAAAGCTTTTGCCATGACTTTATTACTGTTTTGATACAAGAATCTATCCGAAAATATGAAAATACTGTCTTTGTTCATAGAAAGAAAATCAAATACGCAAAATATGAATTCGTTAGCACTTAGGCCAGCCTTCTTCTTCCTATATATCAATGGTTGCTTTTAGTCAAGTTGTTGTACACAGGAAACTTAAAGAGGTAAAGTTTGGTCTTATTATAAAGAGCAAATGCTCTGAGCTTTGGACTTTGCACCACCGACTGTAGGTTCAAAGTTATTATCATTATTCTGTCCTTATCTTTGTCAGACTCTCATCATGACTTTTCTGGCTCGGAGTTGCTTCTCCTGGTGCTCTTTATTTTGTGACTCATCGATGAAACCGATGCAAAACAGAAATCTCATTATTGGTTGCGAGGCTTTAAAATATCGATGTCGTTATTCTTTTACTCCATAAAAACAGTCCTTCCTATGACAGCAATACTCTTCGACGCCGTGAAGGACTGATGCTCCCAATAAAACTCTGCGAAGCTCTGGAACTCAGGTTCTAGGTAATCTTTCTGTAATGCGATTGGAGCTTAGGGACTATTCATGACCAGAAACTCCACCAGGAGTCTGCAGAGACACAGAATCGTCGCTTAGAGGCTTTACACTGCTGGTGTTGGCAAGAAACTGTTGGGCCATTGTGAGTAGGTGACGCTGACTTGCCAGATGGAGTCTGCAGTGGCAAGGACAAATTGTTTAAAGGCATAGATCTGCATCTGTGTGTATCAAAAGTCAAAGTCAGAACCCAATCTTGTCGCTCATACTTATGAGCATATTAAGAATACTAAAATCAACCTAAATATTATTGATAACTTACATGTCCAGTGCCCCCCACCTTGGGAGGAGCACAGGATTAACGTTGATATCCCTTTAACTGAACAAAAGAAAGAAAATACCAGGGAGATGGCCTATAAAAAAGAATTTTTTAGAAAAAAAAACATTTTCAAATCTTTACGCTGTCTACACTGACGTCTCTAAACTGGAGGAAAAGGTTGCGGCCGCAGCCTATTTTCCGGAACACCCAGACCACTCGAAGGCAACTCGCTTGAGAGACGGGGCATCTGCCTTCAGTGCTGAGCTAGAGGGAATACCCCTCGCGCTCACAGAAATGTAAAAAACTCACTAAATATCACAAAAACTTTGTTATCTACAGTGACAGTCTGTCAGCCTTACAGGCTATCCAAAGCAAAAATTTCAAAGTAATAGATATCAGGCGCCTGTACAATTTTGATCCGAAAATTTCTACCCTATGTTCACATCTCTTTTGTCTGGATTCCTGCTCACGTAGGCATCCGGGGAAATGAGAATGTGGACAAACTCGCAAAAGCGGCCCTAAATAGAGCATCATACTCGGGAAAACTCAATTGCTGGTCCGATCTAAAACCTCAAATAGACGCTTACATATATTCCGCCTGGCAAAAAAATTGGGATGCTGAGGGGGCAAACAGGCTCCATGAAGTGCACCCCAACTTGGGCGAAGACCTCCACAGGAGAGGCAAAGGAGCTTGTAGAAAGCGGGAGACGGCAATGTGTAGGCTTCGGGTGGGCCACACGTGGCTCACCCAGAGCTATCTTTTAAAAAATAAAGAACAACCTTTTTATTATGCCTGCGACAGCCTTTACACTGTCTGGCATATTTTAATTGAGTGCCCAGACTTTCAGGACACCAGAAGGAAATACTTCAGTGTAACTGACCTGTACAGACTTTTCCGAGAGGTCAATCCCTCTCGCATAGTGGGTTACTTAAGCAGTGATGATGGTTTTCCGCGGATCCGCGGAAATCCTCGGTTTTGGATCGGAGGAGGAATTTCCTCGGTTTCCGCGATTTCGGTGGCTTCCGCGGCTTCAGCTGAATAAACGAGCCATGATCCGCGGAGTTTTAAGAAATGAAAATTCAACCACGTGTGGTCGGGACGATAATTTTATCGACTTGCGCTGAGTTTCTTTACTTCCGGTAACTGGGATGACAGACCTGCCTAGTATTACGAAAGTTTCGTTATCAATATGAAAAACCAGTCCCGGTTACGGGAGTACGAAAATTACCGATAAATCACGAAAATCTACGAAGATAGAGAATTTTTTAAAATCTTCGGGCAATTAATATTTTACGACCAATCAACAATCGGTGTTCTCGGGGCCTAAGCTCTAGCCTTCGGGCGCGTTGCCGACACGCCTTGATTGGACAGTTTTTAGAGTTTAGGCCTAGACCTATTCAATAGAGCTGGGTCCCGTTTGACGTTCAAGCCCCTCAAGCTAGAGGCTTTCAAACAGGCTTGTGATTGACAAGACGTGTTGGTAGTGTGGAAAACAACCTTGATCTCAAACAGCTGTTCATTGGCAAGACAACCTCCACAATCCTGTAGGATTATACAGCCAGTGAAAAAACTAGTTTTCTGATCACTGTTTCAAGAGCTTATAGGCTTGGTGCCAAACACCTTCTTAAAACTCTGCCTCTTGACAACAAGTTTATTGTTTGCCTCTCTGCCCTTGACCCTGATGTACCTTGTCATTCAGCAGTAGGGAAATCCCCGAATGCTTTAATGGATTTTTTCCCCCATTACTTGACACCCGGGGAAATGGATCTGCTGGCCACAGAAGTGAAAGATTACAATGTCAGCCCTAATAATTATGCTAAAACACAGAGAGTGGATGTCTGGTGGGGCAAACAGAGCAAGTACCCTACTCTTCAAAAGTTGGCTAGAGCATGTCTCTCGATTTTTCATGGCCCACAAGTCGAAGGCTCATTCTCAAGAATGAAGGACATAATGAAAGTAAAGTCTGGCAACATGGCTGTGTCCACATTTTCTGCTGTTTGGACAATAAAATATTCCCTAATGTCAAGGGATACAACTGCTGTTTCATGTTTCAAAAGAAATGATACTTTGCACACACCGATAAATCCTGCTCTGGTCAACTCCATGACAACATCACACGCCAGATATAAGAGAGAGCTGTGCAAGATTCGAGAGGAAGAGGAGGAGAGAAAGAAAGATCTGGACCAGCAGGTGCATGTCTTGACCACCATTGCCAAAGCAAAATCCATTAAGCAGCATGCCACCAAGAAGGCCTTCAAAAGACACCAGTCTGCACTGGGGGGGCCTTCGAAGAGAAGGAAATACTAATTGGGGGATCAAGCAACCCCCCACCCTGCTCTTAGACGCCTGTATGCCTACTCAATGCTATGAACATTGTAAGTAGTGTTTATGTTTACTTTGCTTTCCATCCTCTTTATTGTAAAGCATTATTTAATTCAATGTTTGTGAAAAATCGTTGAAAATGTGCTGGGAAATGGGTTTTTTTAACCTGCGTCAGGATAAAAATGCTTCAGCTTCAGGGGGACGTTGTCCCCCTGACCCCCTACTACTAGGACGAAATTCACCCTGGACCTATAGTCTACGTAAATTTTCCTCCTTTTTCATATTTCCTCACCATCATCACTGCTTAAGGGACCTCGGTGTCTATAGAAGATCTGAGGCTTTGTACAGATTCCTTTTAAAGTTTTTCTTCATATACTCTGTTGGATTTTAAATGGTTTTCTATCTTTGTTTTAATTTGCTTGAGCATCCGGCGGAAGCCTACGAGACAGACTGAGTGAACAGAAACCCTGAGATCACCGCTTAATGGTGGACTGGGTATACCAATAATCAATCAATCAATCAGCATTGTATAATATTAATTTTCTACGTAGTATGTAATACTTTTTCACAACCTAAGTCTCAACAGGTTGTACCAATAATGAAAATAGGTCCATTTCAGTTATTGACACAACAGGTTGTGCCAATAATGAAAAAAGGTCCATTTTAGTTATGACACAACAGGTTGTGCCAATTATGAAAACAGGTCCGTTTCAGTTAAGACACAACAGGTTGTGCCAATAATGAAAACAGGTCCATTTCAGTTATTGACACAACAGGTTGTGCCAATAATGAAAACTAGCCCATTTGGATTATTGGCACAACAGGTTGTGTAGATAACATCGGCGTTTTTTCACATCTGTTGAACTTTTCTCTTCAGTTTTATGGACCAAGAATAGAAGCCCTATGTGCCATTAATCCCCACTTCCTCTCCTGCGTTATCGTCTCGTCTACTTCTTCTACTGCTGTTCTCTACTTCTTTCTCTTCCCACGTGCAGTCGGGGATAGAATTGACCTACCGACTGTGCGAGTTGTAAGAGGCGACCAAAACAGGTTGTCGCCCACTTCCTCTCCTGCGCTATCGTCCGGTCTGCTTTCCCTCCCTACTATCTCCTACTTCTATCCACCCTAGCCCTCCGGTGCTATAAATAATTAAAGAGTCCTACACCCACGGTGTGGGCGCCTTGTTTGCCGTGAGGTGCGATCCGTATGGGGAGAGGTTGAGGTGGTGACGGCCCGGCAATAGTGGCTATCACTCACCAACTTGCCTATTTGGCCATATCCTTCTCCTTAGATGGGAGGGCAGCGCTGACCCACGCTGCCTAATCGGCTGGTCGGTTTTCTTCACATATGGCTTGGGTCAATCCCAGTAGAGGTCCCACACCTTTGCTCGGAGTGTAGCTCCTGTGTAGCGCTGGCACAGCGCTGGTGTGCCGCGCAACGCGTCCCCTTGGTTGGGCTGCGTAGGCGGGGAGCCCTGGAGCCGAATATAGAAAAAAACCTCCTAATGACTTAAAAAAAAACAAACCTCTGACGCCTTCCCATGTCCCGACGAGGCGAAGAACCCTCGACGCATCAAGCTGCGTAGGCGTGATGACAAAATTCAAACCGACACCGTCCTCCTGACCTTTGACAGCCCGAAGCCGCCAAATAAAATTCATGCGGGGCACCTGACTCTTGATGTCAGACTGTACATTCCGCTCCCGATGCGCTGCTATAAGTACCAACGCTATGGCCACGGCAAAGACAGGTGTAAGAAACCTGCTGCTGTATGTGTTAGATGTGGCAAGGGTGGTCATGTCGAACGTGACTGTTTGGCTGACCCCCATTGTGTCCACTACAGAGGAGACCATGCAGCCAGCAGCAAGGGCTTTCCGAAGTTCTTGGAAAAACAAGCCATCCTTCGATACAAAGCTGAGAACGGTGGTACGATTCAGCAAGCCCGTAAGGCATTTATAGTTGAAATCAATAAAACGATTTCAACCCGAACATATGCTAGTGCCGTCAAGACCCAGCTTCTAACAAAGGGTGGCCTGCCAAGCAATAAATAGTCTGTGATGATGGATACCGTGGTCCAATGGTTTTAGGAGTAATTTCGAATAACTGAAGCTATGGTGAATCAGGTAACCACTAACACTAGTAGTAACAATTTCATGCAATTTGTAAAGGGAAAGCTTTTCGAAAGGCATATATTTATACTGCCGCCGATATCCCTCACCACAATTTTATCAAAAATATCAATGGAGTAAAAAATGACCTTAGCTGTTACTACCCTCAATAGGATCTGATATTTTAGAATGTATAAGAAATGAAGTAAAGCTTACTACACACACTGTAGGGAAAAGAGCTAAAAAATGTAAGGCTATAGTCCAGTCCAAATAATTTGAATCCTGATGAACTGCACTGTTACTGTTAGTTAACTCTAAGTGAATAAAGTCGAAAAGACAGGAGGCCCCTAGGGAAATATTCAGTCGTTTTTGACCTCTGGCCAATGATGCTAAGAATACGATATTTTCAATCGGGAGGGGGGGGGGGTTCCTTCACCCCCAGCTCCCCGAGGGCCTCCGTCTCCCCTATAGAGTGCTCTCCCTCCACCTCCAAATCCCGCCTTCCGTCCCCGGCAGAGAAAGCCCAAGGTCCTCCGCCTTCCCCCTCGCCTCCCAACCCCTTCACCCCCGAGGTCCATGAGACGGAGGGGGTGAAGCCTACACAAAAGATTAAAGACTTGGCAGGCCACACATGGCTCACCCAGAGCTACCTATTAAAAAAATGAGGAACAGCCTTTTTGCGACAGCCTTAACACTGTCCGGCATATTTTAATTGAATGCCCAGACTTTCAGGTCACCAGGAGGAAATACTTCAGTGGAACAGACATGTACAGACTTTTCCGAGAGGTCAATCCCTCTGGCATAGTGAATTAATAAAGGAACTTGCTGTCCTTCGAAATATCTGAGGACAAAATTATGCGCGCCGCATGAAATTAAATGAGATGCCGAGGTATTCCCTTACCTATTATTTATTATATTGCATGCTTTGAATGATATTTTTCGTAAAATTTCAGAACGATTTATGTAATGTAGTCCTGCTATTTTAGATCTAGATTCTCGTGGATCTAAAGCTATAATAGGGCATTGAATCTAGATCCGTAGGCCTAATCCGGCCTATCTAGATTTGGACAATAACGCCTTGATTTAGATATAAGCTGGAATCTAGACTTTCAATGTAGCCCTCTCTTTTCTTTTCCAGTTCTTGCGCCTGATATCGATCGTCATCGCCTAAGTACGTTTTCCGATCCTGAAGGCCTCTACTTTTACAGTTAAAAAATCGCCTCAGTTTTCCGGTACTTTCGTTCTCAACGAGAGAGATGGCTTTTGTTTATTGCCGGTTATGATGCTTAGCTTTCGCTGACGGGACTCAGACATTAGGCAGTTTTTGGAAAGGGAATGGTCCCGCTTTGTAACTGGTTAGTGGAAGAGAAGGATGGCGGGTTTGTGCAGTGGACCTAGACCAAAGAGGGGAAATGGTGACGTCACTCCATAGGGTTTGCACTGCGCTGTCGTGACTAGCGCGGAAGCGCGGCAAACAGGAAGCACACGACTAGTTTTATACACTCTCCGCGCTTGGTGGATCAATTTTATTTTTTAAAATCTTTTTCTATCCACTAAACCTCGAAGTACTCAGTCTATTTGTAAATAAAAAAAAAAAGGGGGGGGGGGGGGGGGGGGGGG
>BLXT01005737.1:0-18740 GCA_019648995.1 Plakobranchus ocellatus
AATATTTTCAGTTGTATTTTTAATCTTTTTTCTCCCAAGCAGCTGAAGGTTACTACACTTACACCGTTAATTTTAAGAAGCAGCCACTAAAATTTGATTTTTCTCTACATACTCAAATGAAAAACTTTTCACTAGGATTATCATTGTAAAGCCCCAACTTTCTTTATTCTGATGAAGTTATCATGATGAATAAGTTAAAGAAAAACATGTTGAAAAACCACTTGATCTTTTAAATGAATGAATTCTCATTGTCACATGTTTGGACTGTTTTCAAGCCATTATACTCAGTATGGGGTGCTATGAAATGGTCGTAGGTACTTACGGCGGTAGTCCCTAATACCCACAAACTGTCTTCTGTCAACTGAATAAATAATATTATAGCATCTTATCACAAAATTTAACAATCGACACAGCTTGTCTGACTGTTGCACACTTATATATCTGATTTCCTTAAAATATGCCGCTGGGATACAAACATACAAATATGCAGACGGAAAGAAATAGCACAACATCACATAAGTGGACTGTGTTACAGAACGTTTATTGCATAATGTCAAAAGAACATCAAACTGCATCTTATGTAAGAATGAGTGATCATGCCAGTACAAAGGGGGGTGGAGAAATATTGACATAAGTCTGTTTAATAGTGTCTTAATCTGTACATCTTAACATTCAAAACCATGTTCTGTTAAGAGCCTTATCAGAGTTAGTACTGTTTTGACAAGCAGAGGAGCCAGAGGTTTGCAGTTCAATCTCACCTTTTGTCTTATTTCTCTCTCTTTTTTTTTTTTTTGTGTATGTTTTGTGGTACTTAATAATACAACAAAGGCATTGATATTTTTTGTTTGATTTATAAAATGAGACATCAAATTTTGAAGCCTATTGAGATGGTAATAAATACCCTAAGCAGTTGGATTTTTTTTTTTTAACCAAAAAAAAACTAGACAGCAAATTCTTTTTTCTTCTTTTTTGCTGCTTGAATTTAAAACAAATACAATTATCAGTTTTCTTTTTTTTAATTGACTCTGTGATAAAATATGAAAGATAGTACAGTGCAGCTTTCTTGGTAAGAAAATTATTACAAAAATTTAAGAGAGATGCAAAAATCTCAAAAGGTAAAATTTGGCTTGATCTTTGAAGCTAATTTGATTTGATTCCAAGAAATATTACTTTTGAGTAGGTAAAAGAAAATAGCTGAGATTTACTTTTTATTTTCTTTTAAATTGAATTACGATAACATCTAGAAACTTTTAAACAGTAGGTCTCATTTCAAAATTTTGATTGTCTCAAATTAAAATTGTAAACCATTTCATCAAGAGCCACATGTCAGAAGTTTCACCCAAAACAAAGCTTTTAAAGAGAATAAATGAATTCTTTGCCGATAAAGTTAAACTGATAACATTTTTAAAAAGTCATAACATCTATTTCCCTAGCCTGCTGAATCTGCCATATGGCTTATATGACCATATGCTTCTGGTCATAAAACTGGGGAACTGCTACAAAAGTGATTATCTTCTAAGCCATGCTGAACAGAGCTAATGAATATTAAAAAAAAAAAAAAAAAGGTCATATATGTAGAATATTTTTTACATGTATAGGAAAAATGGTTAAAAGAAATCACAGTCCTAAGGTGAAATTTATACAGTCACTGGTTTATGAATACATGCAATACAGTAGAAGCTTATAAGTTGTATGCTATCTGAACACGATTGCAATGCATCATGGCTGGAATGTAAATGTAGTGGATTTCATCAGAGTGATGAGGAAATAAAATTATTTAAATAAATGTCTCAAGACCAGCCCGAACGAGTCACTAGTCACATTTTCAATATAGTTCAAGTCACAGACACACCGGAAACAGTTGCCTATCAGCTTTAGAGTGGTGAAAACAAAGCTAAACCGTAGTGATTCTGAGCAGAGAACCTGTGGCATTTTAACTTTTTTGGATGGGAGTGATACATAAAAAAAGGCAGGGGGTGAAAATGAATTTAACTAGCCATCTGTTTTCTCCAAAAATTCACAAGTAACATCTGACTCATTAGGACTTGCCTTAAAACAAATGAATAAAAGCCAGTCTCATAATCACCTAAAAATAAATATAAAGAAAAAAAAAAAAGGGAAAAAAATTAAGTAAATCTTCAATTCAGTTTGTAAAATGAATCAAGGGGATAAACAAGAGCTTAAAAGGTACGAGGAGAAAAAAAAAAAAGGCATCAAGAGGATTAACATAAATGAATAAATGCTGGTTACCATGCTCCTCAAAAATATTTTGTAAAAAAAAATATTAATAAACTACGTAATCAATTCAATTGTTCAGAGTGAATCAAGTTTGATCAAACAATAAAAGAAAAAAGAATAACACAAAGAACATAAGGCAGCTGTGTTACTTGAAACTTCTCTTGAATAAATTTAACATAAATAAATAAAAGTTGTCTTTCTCTCTCTCTCTCTCTTTCTCTCTCAGAGGAAATACGCTAAACTTTGATTTTTTCTTTTACAAAAAAGTCATATTTGGCACAGGCACAGACGTTGTAGAAAAAAAAAAAAAGACAAAGAAAAAAAGAAATACAGCTGAAGTTGAAAATAAAGATCAAATTAAATTACTCTGTGAAATATGGCTGTGCAACTAGTTTTTGATGTACTTTTTTGTAAAGCCCCAGAGCAATTTTTGTTACTTCAAACCATAGATGAGGTGCTTTGCAGAAAACCTTGCTACAGAAAAATGTCTGAGACCAGTCAAAAATGAGTCGTAAGACAGATTTTTTTAACATTTGAAACCACCAATACAGCCTGTAATACTGTGTTCTGGGAATTTTGGCATGTTGAAAACTGGATCATGATAGGATCATAGAAATGCTCTCGACAAAGTGGGGAAACCAAGATCTACTTCCAGCCTCTTAGCAAAACACATAGAAAGGGTGGATGAGTTAGAGATCTAGGGTCGTACAAAAAAAATCCAATGCAGCATGGCAGGCTCATCCTCGGAAATAAGATTTAAAAAAACGTTTCAGAACTTCAAAATCATTGAAAAGATTAGGAACAGTTTGTGGTTGGCTTATTAAAGTGGATTTAATTTTTTTTTCTTTTGTTTATAAATCCATGGAATTTCACCTAGACGGGGCTTGTGTCCGTCAATTTAAAAGAAGATTTTAGGTTTTCCAAACTAATGTGAAATCTTCTATTGTCTGCCAACATATAATTAGCATTGTGAAAAAAAAGAACAAAAAAAAACTTGAAAATGTTTTGTTTCTCAGAAGTGCTACATGGGACATCTGCTTCACAAGGACCAGTCTCAGGGCATAAATGTTTTTGTTTTCAATAGATCTCAGAAAGATACCTGACTCTCCCAAACCTTTTGCCAGAACTTTAATGGGAAAAAGTTGAGAATTATCGCAATCGCACTAATAATTTAAACACTTTTCAAACTCCTGCAAGATGTGTCTTTTTGTGAAACTATACACATTTCTTTTTTCACTTGAAGTGGTCCAAAATTCACAGTACCAAATCTCTCATGTGTTTTCTTTTTGTGAATAGGGATTTTACAGGTTTGATATAATTTCAAATTATACGTTTTAAGATTAACATTATCGGCAAACAATTTTTATGACATTGGTAAGAGGGTTCATTACTTGCATGTATGTGTCACAGTCTGATAAAATAAGGTAGGTTTAAGAGCTATATCACTGAGTTCAAATCGAAATTTCAAATTAAAGAAGTGAAAGTTGCTTTCCATACAGAAGAAAGTCTGCAGCATGTCTTTAGTAAATTATTAGACCTTTTGCCACTCTGGTCAAAGTTTTCAACTAGAGTCAATAATGTACAACTGAAATTAGACTCATTTTGCGGGACTACTGGTTTTATGCATGAAAAAGAAGTAGCAGCCAGATGCTGTTTTTAGTTCCAAGTAAAAAATTTTGTTCAAGTGGCTTAATTTTGAAACAAAACAAAACCAAAAAAAAAAACCTACATTGGCATAAGAAAAAAATTCAAACATAAAATAAAAAAAAAAAAAAATGCCGATGGGCTCAAAATTGTTTCTTACACACTCAACATTTTTTTTGACGATTTGATACTGAGAAGTATAAAGTACCTCCAACATAATACAAAAGCTTAACTTAAACTTTGATAACAAAGGCCCTTACAATAAAATAAACCATTATGTAAGCATTTCTGTATCACATGGCACTTGCAAGGACGATGAAAATTGTATCCATGCAAAGTAGCTGAAATTTTGTAAGCATAGGAAAACAAACTGTCAACATAATCTCTTTTTTTCTGGTTTACATTTTGTTCAAAATGGTAGAGGAACAGTTAGGGATTTCAAACAACTAAAAAAAATGTGGACGCAAAATTTTATAAAATCAGCTGTCTCAAAAATGAATGAAAAAAAAAAAGCCCTCCCCCACAAAAAAAAGCAAAAAAGAGGTGGGGGTGAAGTGTGATTAAGGATTGAATCATAATTTATAAACATGAACAAGAGAACATTTGATTACATATTACATACGGAGCCATTTCATAACATGCCCTAAGTTGCAAGCCTATCTTAAGAATCAAGGAGATGTTAAAGTGACCCACTTTACTGTGAACAAATTTCCATTACATTTACAACAAACAGCACACAGGATCGGCTCAGTTTTTCCTACAATAAAATATTACTTTAAAACATTAAAAAAAAAAGAAAGAAAAAAGCTTATATCTTGGCAAAGAATTTACTATGCATCTCTACACAACAAGTTGAAAAGTTGGTTGAGTGGAGTCTCTGGCTGTATCGCTGATTTAAAGTATCCACAACTATGATTTGAAGTGATCTTGAGGCATTTGCATCTTATTGGTTTGGTCGACAATTTGACCCAATTTGAGAGGCTGCTACAAATATGATAACTTCATTATCTCTGTACCATCAAACATATTCTTTAGCCTGTAAATACTCAAGGATTTCAATCATCCAAAAAGCAGAACATAAAATATGAAAACATACTATTTGTTATGTACCATACAAAATGAGATATTTTGCAGGGCTGAATAAGTTCGTATGCTTCCTAGAGAACACCCACCACAGAATTCAAGTTCTATCAAACACTGCAAGACTTGAAAAATAAGTTTGTTGCTTACTAAAAAGCATCAGGTATAGAATTTAAGCTGTATCAAACACTGCAAGACATTTGTAAAGTTTGATACAGAGTTAATTCTATGGTTGGTGCAAAATATCTCACTTTGCATGGTACAACACGAATATTAACATTATGAGAGAATTTGCATGTGAAAATTTAAACAATCACGAAAAATTCAACCTCGAGTCATTACACTCATTTATGTGAGGCTACCACACATACAAACATTAAGTGCACACAGATTCTTCTTCCTCAGCAAATGTTTTTGTTCTTTGAAACTTTAATGTTTCAGAGGATGATTTTAAATTACATATCAAGCACTCTTCTGTTACAGGGATTCGAACCACTGTTTTCCACCAAGACTTTTCCCACATTTGTTCATATCTTGTACTTATCATATGTGCAGCTATATATTGTGACTGTGAGGCATCTAGGGTAAATCAATCGCATGTCATATTTTGGACAAATTCACTTAGGAGCATAATGTATTTGCTGTATATATATAACAAAAAAAAAAAAAAACAACCTTAAGACTCAATCCCAAATTCTCTCTTAAGATATGTGTGTCTGAAGTTTTGCACTTTATCATCTTCTTAAGTCACTTTTTTATTTTCATTAGCTCTAACGTAAAAATATCTAGAGTGACTAGAGACTGACTTGCTCTTGATGCCTCACAATGTGCCTGTGTGAGCAAATAATGACAAACTGCAAGGGGCAAAAAAAGAGCTTCTTGTTAATTTATAAAGGCGATTATTTTCACAGAAAAGAACAACAGACATGCAAATTCATTTTATGGGGAAAAAATGTTTACGAGAGAAATTTTGTCTCTTACATAATACATAAAGAACAGAGTAAATTTTACGATCACATGGATTAGTAAGTAGTATTGGATGATATCACAATAAATTGACCAATGGTAAGTTATGTAGCACTACTAAAACATTTCATTTTAAAGTATACTAAATATCAACAACAACCACAGAAATTTTCTTTGTAAAAGAACATCTCTGAAGGCACAAAATAATTCATTGCAAAAGATGCGTTTGATCTCCACTACATACATACATGGTATGTGCATTTTATTGGTAAAGTTTATTAGGCATATGGTTTACTGAGCTATTTGAAAACAGTAAGATATAAGTAGAATGGTAGGTTATAAAAAAAGAAAAAGAGACATAAAAAGATGTCCATCATTCACAACATGCTTTGAAACATATTAATACAGTAGATGTCTCGCTTTTGTCACTCTCATTTCACTCGTTAAGAAGGGTTTGACTATAAAAATAATAATTGAATTGGTCTAGATGACAAGGATTTCAGAGACAGACAGAGCACAAATACAATAACAAATCAGCTGCATCAGTCAATGCTTCGGTCTCTGAAAAGGAAAACCAAAAAAAACGGTTGCAGGAGAAAGAAATATCAACAAAGCCTAACATCAGAGGATCAGCGGGATTTTTTTCTTTTTTCTTTTTTTTGCAATTAAAAAAAACCAACTCTTCCCTGGAGTCCATGTCCATATAACTTATCTGGATCCATTCGAGCTGAGTAACACCAAATGTTGAAAAAGAACACAGTATTTCCCATCAACACGGTCTTCAGTGTGAAAATACCAATTTCAAAATGAAAATGTCAAATGTCATCACAATATGCAACATTTTGCAGTAAAACTGTTCATGGAAACATCAGTTCTATGCTTCCTAATGGTAGGACAGCCCACCATAGGCTTTAAGTGGTATCAAACACTGATACACTCTCCCCGAGAATTGTAACATTTCTACAAGTACTTGTTTTAACTTGTATTGCTACTGCAAAAACATTAGCTTAAATGGAATCAATACACACATAAAAAGAAAGAATGACTGCACAGGTTTTTTAAAGTTTTGTATTTACATAGATTTGGGGGGGGGGGGGGTTACAAATTTGTTTTCCAAAAGTTCTTTACTGCTTGGCCAATGCTTCTTTAGGAAAAAATATTCACATAAACAGGGGATATCAATGACCATTATTTTTCATTTGACACTCAAAAGAAGGAAGTGCCTCTCCTCTCATAAACTGAAATCTTAAAAGTGAGTAAAACTTAGCAATTACTGTGAGCAGTTTGGTGGAGAAAAAGAGTAAATTTTGTTGAGCAATCTCGTTATATTGATATGTACATGTCTCTCCCCAACCAATTGTTAGTAAGAATGGTGCTCATTAAATAAGCATCAGATTTTCTTCAAGTTTTTTCATAATTTATAGTAATGTAAAGCATGAATATAAGAATAAATCGTCTTTTTAAAGAAAGCAAAAATTTTAAAAAAGGGCTTTTTAAAAAATTTATCCTGAGATTTTGATATTGGAATGCAAAAGTGAAAGTAAAACAATCCGCAGTTGATTTCTTTTTTTTTTTGTCTCTTTGGTACCTCCAAGTAATCCAGAGTTAACAACAAACTTCTTAACATGTGAAGGAAATTCTGAAAAATAATATAAAACAGTGCAATTAGCCTTTTTTTTAATTTTTGTTGTTTGCTAATGGTTCAAGAACTTTATCCCATATTAAACCGTGGATCCAATCACTCAGTCATACAAGTGACACGAGCTGGGCGATTCCATCACAAATCACATTTTGGACAAACTGAGTTAAGAGCATGACATATTAGCTAACAAAATATATTGGGATAGTAGAAGAAAAACAACCCTTCTTTGCCAAACTCTCTTAGAAGATACAAACAGGTTTCAAGATTGTACTTCTACTGCTTTTTTCTGGCCTTTAATATTTTTGAAAGGCTCTGATATAAGATTATCCTCATCGGCTCATGACTATTTTACTCTGGTTGCCTCACACATATATAAAACAACAACAAAATCAGTAAACAAATAGCAATCCATTGACAAAAATGTTTGATTCAAAGGGTTTCTGCCGCAATGTTGCAGCAAACAATTTTTTTAGCCCAAACTCAAAGATGATTTTGAGTTTGTCATGAGTTCTTACAGAAATTCACAAAGAAAAACAAAAATAAAAAAAAAAGAAAGAGAAAGAGAATTATTGTCAATCAGGGAACAATAAGGAAAGATGTTGATGTTGATGATGATGATGACAATGATGATAAAAAATAAAATGAGATTATCATGTCATAGTTATAAACTTGAAATGATCAGCTGTTTAGTTTTAGAACATTAAAAAGCATGGCTGGCAAGTTTTAGTGAGACTCAGAATAAGATACAATTCTCTAACACAAAATTGACACATTGCATATCGTAACAGAGATATTATTGTGTGAAGTTGAGTTCTACATGATTGGGAAACACGGCCAACATGCACAGAACCGCTTACAAATGTGCCATTGTTTTAAATGATACCATCTGACATACATTATGGTGGGTATATTACAAGGTTGTTTTTTTTTTTATTTGGCAACAGCCAAAGTATGCAAAAAATAGATTTTTTTTCCCCAGAAGTTAATCTNNAACCCCCCCCCCCCCCAAAAAAAAAAAACAAAAAAACAGAACTTTCCATAACTTGCAAGATTTCCTTCTTATTTGGTAATGGCTTAAGTACATAGAGAGCAAATATTTTTCCTTGAAGTTTCATACAGGGGTGGGAGCTATCTTGAAAAACAATACAAAAAAGAAAAAAAAAAAAACCCAGAACATTCCCTAATCTTCACACACATAAACAAATTAGACCTTTAATAAATTCCTTCAAACCTATAGTTCCTTCACCAAAACAAAACAAAAAAATCTGCAAATCTCTGGTTTTAGCATTGAAACATTTTATGCCATTGTAATTGCTAGTACCTTAAAATTAGCATTAAAAATTTGCTGATCCAACAGTACTTTTAATAATGATGACCAGCTCCGGATCACCAGAGTAATATAAATAGTTTCATTTTTTACAATTGAAGCAGATGGAATCTCTGATCAGATGTAAGATATCTCAGTTTTGTACAAACTATTGCTATCTTGAAGCCTGGAGAGTTAATAAAGTAGGATGAGATAACTGTAACATAAAATCATGTCATTCAATGATTTCAGCTCATCTGTTTCAAGATCTTTAAAAAAAGGAACATGTTAAAAACAGAGAAAACTTATGGCTAAAAAACAACACAACAATAAAGACATCACCTTTTGCCCATTTTTCTCTAGAAATCAAAGCCAACATGCGGATGAAAATATTTTTTTGAAAAAAAGAGTGAATATTATAAATTTTGTTGAAAAAACACCTTTAGAAATATAGCGATGCAATTTACAGCAGTTTGATCGAGATAAACTTTTTTAAAAAAGAGACAGCAGTAAAAACCTTGCAACTTTGACATCACAATAACATTGGTATGTATAAGGCTCTCTGATTTTTGTTCAGTTCTTCTGCATGTAGCCCGTTCCCAGGCTTTCATGCCAGGGTGTCAGTGGTGGGTTCAAACTTAAACACACAACAGATGCCGACTTTTAGAGCAGGTTCACTAGCGACTGTGTCACCAGGATGCCCAAGCTCCTACAGTCTTGAAATTTGCAATATATAGTAGCTGTACATAATGAAATAAGAAAGGAACATCAATCTTTTCACACATTTTCAAAAATATAATTTTTCATTAAAGTTACATCTGTAAAGTTTCTGGCTTGAAAAACCTTGCTTTGCTAGCTTTCCCCCCCTCATTTACGTATTTTAAGAAATGTTTAAATAACATGCATTAGTATCATTCAAATCAGTGAAAACTAAATATCCATTTAATTCCTTAATAATTTTTTATTCATTGCAAATGACTCAAAAAGAAGAACTTTTTGTTGTCATTATAAACAATTAAAAAAAAACAAAAAGGCTAAATTTTAAAAAAAGAAAAAAAGTTTCTCATGATATCACCAATCTTCAGTGATAATAACTCTAACTTGGATATTTCATTAGTACCTTAATTTGAGGCAGTTGTCACCTTTTAAAGAGTACTGAGCACAAACTTAAAAGATTATTGACAATTCCTAATTGAGCAATATACTTGGCTTATACTTTGATCCTTTTTTGCAGTTAGACTATTTATATTGAACGCACACTGCACCTCGTCATTTGACTAGAGTAGGTATAAGTGTCCATCCTTTCTCTGATCATATGCTTCTTTGAAGGTTAACTTATCCAGTTATGTAGCAGTCCCCTGTAATGAATCAAGTTGCAGATCTACATGGCTGACTTAAAATGAAAATCTAAGAACCGCAGGGATGAAAACAATTCACTTCTTTATGAACAGAACTTTCCACAGACATGGTATGTAGACTTTCTGTACAAAAAAAAAGTGATTTTTTTTCCTTTCTTTTAGGATTTTAATTTGAAATAAGTCATGTAGATTAGCATCTCATTTCATTTTGTGGGATTGCCTCACAGTTCTTAATTCTTTTCTCGTCTGTTTAACTTTTTATGTTACTCTTTGCACACCTCTAATCTGCTTTGTCTTGTTATGCCTGCAAGAGCATAAATATTGCAAAAAATCGAGTGTTTTGTAAACTGCTCTCTTTTTCTAACTGTTTTAAGCAGGAATCATCCAACCTCATCCTCATTCAGACCTATTCTATTTAATTTTTGTACATCCATGACAACTGAATAACATTTGTCCTTTTGCATCTATGGTTGAGTCCACATGAATTAAAATTGCTCAATTCATCAAGATTAAGGATAGACAATCTTAAGTTCTTGGGGACATAAGACAAGCTATCACCTTCTTGGACAATAATAAATGATACTTTGCAAGTTTTATGTTATCCAAGATGTTGCATCACATCATCAATTTCAAGAGGTAAAGACACCAAGTCTCCAATGTATAGGTATTCAGAAGGAACACACAGAAGATAAAAATAAATTGCAGAGCTTTGATAAAGGACTAAGTCAATATGAAAGAAACAAAAAAAGATATAGAAAAATGGTTTGCTAAGGCATCACAGTAAGAATTACGTAAATTCTGATTGTTGTCAAGAACTCAAATAGTTTCAGTTGAAAAGAGACACATCATTGGCCAGGCCAACTCTTTTGAGTGTGTAGATTAGGGGGGAAAGAACAACCAGGTCTTTTTTAAGGTTCTCACACTAGCATGCTTTGATACACGCTGAAGCTCTCAAGTTTTGTTATCTAACATACACCAATATGGTGCATGTTAATCTGTACTTGCTGTTCCCCATCAATAGAGAACAGCTTCACGGCCATGCTTATGTATGCAACTGTCTACAAGCGCAAGTATGGACGATGCAACCACATCAATGCTAATTGTGATGTCATCCTCTTGAAGCTCTTGGAAGTTCAGTTCCAGCTCATTAGGAAACATAGCCAACGTTCGCAGGGCAACCTGATGAATGGAAAAGGAAAAAAGATGCTATACCGCATATTTTTTAACATAAAATCTCTACACCTCTAATCATACACCTCAAGACCAATCCAAAGGAGTTGTAAGTTGCATTTAGACATACTCTAAACAGCATTCTGTGAACTTTGTGACAAACATATCTGGATAAAGATATGTGGGACTATTACGGCAAATCAGTCATAAGTCTGAGGATATTTATGCCCCAGGGCCTTCAGGAAATTTTTATGACCTTAAACAGTTTTTGCCTTTAAAAAGATGTGTCTTAATTTCAAAAATGTAAAGAGCCTTTTACACTGGCCAATACTCCTGATTTCAATGTATTTGTGATAAGAAAAAAAAATTGATATTCACGCTGAGGTTTACATATTGATTGCACCACAATTAATACACAGATTCATTCTAGTGACTCTTTTATGGCTAAATAAGAAATACGGGATTCTGAATACGTCTTTTAAATTAATGTGTGGTGTCATCACCATATGAAAGGCTTTTGAGCAGGAATAAGTTGCAAATATGGTCATGCAGTAGTCATAATATTTAAAATCCTATGCCAAAACTTTTTCACAACCTTAGGATGAATCTTGTCATCTTTGACACCATATAACATCTCCAAGGAACTTTCTCAAGGATAAATAAACCCTCCTCAAACTTTACAAAACTTTTGGTCTGGGATTTGTTTGAACCCATCAGAGTTCTACTCATATAGTGTTTTTACCATATTAACAAAACAGATATGGGGCTTTTTACAATAAAGTTTTTTTTATTCCCAGACTTCAAACAACTTCAGTGTGAAGAAAACTCATTACAACTATCCAGTGTCACTCCTTTCATAAGTGGTTCTTACGTGGTGATACTAAACAAATAGGTCTTAAACTAGGGATATAATATGAAAATGTATGCTTTTATTCTCTGTAAAAGTTATGATGAGTGTTTAAAAAATCAACATTATGTATGTTTTTATTCTCTGTAAAAGCTATGATAAGTGTAACTTACTTCTTCTCCCAGAGCACAAACTTTAGTATCATCATTTCCAGGGAGGTCATATTCCCTGCACCGGAAGCAATCCAGGGATTTGTAAACACATTTGGGAAATTGGCAGTGGTTTAAGTAACCTGATACAAAAAAAAACATTTTTTTTAATTAATTTAAAAAAAAAAAACATATAAGGCTATGAGATGCGAGTGTACAAATATGTTTGATACACACTCACAAATATGCATGTAAAGTGATTACCTCTTCCAACAATATTTTTCAAGATTTTGCCATTACAGAAGAAATTCTATTCTATTAATTACAAAAAATATAGCTAAATAGCTCAAAAAAACAGAAGAACACAAAAACACTTACTATTTTAAAATGAATTTAATATTTTCGTTTTAAACATTCACTGACCTACATCCTGAATCCGGTACTAAATGCAAATTTACAAGGCTACGCATGTTTTGCTAGATAAAGAATCTTCATTTTTCAATATTGGACCTGTTTTGGTTGTTTGGATTTTGAGCATATAGTCTGTCCACTATAACGTCATCTGTTGCTTTTATAAGGCATTTATCAGGCCAGGGTGTAGGTGCTGGCTTGAACCTGTGACAGAAGTGTCTCTCAGGTTAGATTGCTAGCCATTATGCCACCAAAGGTGCCTGTTCAAATGTTGTTTTTAGAAAAACAGAATGAATGAGCAGCAGCATATGACTGGAAAGTATGAGATTTTTTTTTTCTAGAGCTGTATAGCACCAAAGATATGAAATCTCTCACTTTGAAGTATATAATTTAGTATTTCCCTCCTACCTGATAAATCCAGACTGGTGTTTGAGAAGGCTAGGTCAGCATTGAAGTGAATGAGATGCCCTGTAGAAATTTACGAAAAAAACAACTGATATACTAATATATATATATCACAAAAAAAGAAAGAAATATCTATTAAACAAACTGTTACTGTAACACATTTTTATCCAGTTTTTACTATACTGTAAAACTAACATAAATGAACTTGAATCATTTCCAATGTGTAAAAGGCATCTTGCAAATTATTCAGACTGGTCTCAAGACATTTTGTGTTTCATCTAATAGTTTTGCAGATCATTACTATAGCATCTTCTTATCCAATTCCTTAATTCTAGATAAACAAATTTTCCATTTTTATAATCTGTAATTGTCAACAAAAAATGTATTTGCTTATTATCAATCATCCCATTAAACCTAATGTTGCTTTGTTTTCAAAAAAGAATTCCTTTTTTTATCATGATATGGTTCCCGGCCAAGTCAATTTTTCATTGCTCCTCTGTGTCCACCTAGCACTAAATCAAATCGTTAGCTAGGTCTCTTATGATCCGGCGAAAGTAAAGGCAGCAAGGAAAGCAATGGCAAACTACCTCTTAATGCAGTAGGGCAAGATCAATCATGACCCTACTCCTGGTTCCCCGATGCTTAGACTAAGCGTGGAACCCACTCTACTTTTTACCCAAATTATTGATGTAGATCTGCTTGGATTTGTTTCTGCAGTACATCTAAATTGACAACACATCTGCATGTATCTGCTATAAAAACTTCGAGCCATCCCATGACTTCATGGACAAGGCCATTTTGTATTTTTTAATTTGAACTAGAGAGGCACACTAAAAACGTTTATTTTTAGTTTAACTTTTTGAATAATAATAAATATGTAGCAGTTCGACACAATGAGTCGCAATGTGGTTTTGAACCACTGACTTTAAAAAAAAACTTTCATAAAGAAGTTGGGGCAAAGATTCCTGCAGAAGAATAATTTATAGTTTATGCTGAACATAAAACACAAATCACATAACTATTTCTTAACAATTAGTGAAGGCTGGACAAAATTCTTTATGTGGAGAATTTTCTATAGACATGCTATAGACTTTCTATACAGGAAATTTTTACTTAATTTGATCTCACTGATGTAGACCTGCAACTCAACCCATGTTGTGGGGCTGCTATTCATTATATACATATATATATAGCTAATGATGGGTTTGACCCTCAGTCGCTGTATCAACAACTTTCTTACAGAGGTCATACAATAACCTTTGTGGGTCGATAAATTTCACACACACAGTTTGCATTTTTTTACCTTAAGTGAAAGCAATATATTGAAATACCTACCTTTGTAGCCCAAATGGTCTGTGTATGTTTTCTCCATCCTGCCTAGCCACCATAAAATCATATACTCTAACTGGAATCTCTGCTGCCGCTCAAATCGTTTGATAAAGGGAGTCAGGCTTTCTAATGGTTTCAGGGTTAACTTGCTGACCTTCATGGCTGTTGGTGTTGGCGGGACAAGGATTCCTGAACAGGCATAATCATAAAGAAATCTATGTTGTAAACAAAACAAAAACCATATTAACATCTATTAATAATTTTGGAAGTTGAGACAAGGATCCTTGAACACGCATAATCCTAAAAAAATGTACGTTGTAAACAAAGCAAAAACCACATCAACATCTATTAATATTTTTGTAATTCCTGCAGAAGCATGATTTATAGTTCATGTTGCACATGCAACACAAATCACATAACTATTCCTTAACAATTAGTGAAGGCTGGACAAGGATTCCTGCACAGAGCAAATTTACTTTTGCCAAATGTGGAAAGTGGAGAGGTCTTTTTTCACATTACAAATGATCATTCCTTTACCCTAGTCCTGTCAGTAAGTGGTAAATGTGTGGCTTGTCAGGAGCAGTTTTGTTAATATATGGTTGAAATATCCAACACAATTATTATATATTATATTGAATAATCTATGGACAAAACTATGAAAAGTCTGTTTTTACCTTTGCAAATATTTTTTCAATCAATAGTAATTTTGAGGCTGTGAGTAACAGGTTGGTCACCACAATTGCTTATCTGATCAGCAGAAACTAAGATTAGGGTTAAAGACCAGCACACACAAATTTTGTACCATCTATAGCTAGTGCATTTGCTCTCAGAAACCCACAAAATGTAGTGATGCCTTATAATCTTATAATGAAGCTTCTGCTTTCAATTTAGCATTTTTTTTTTTGCTCTGGTTTACAATAAAATCAGGTCTTACTCACCTGACAGAGTTCCATTAGAGCGAAGAAGCGGTTTGAACATCTCATACCAAGAGGCATTACCCATATACTGTGCCACATCATTGTGTGAAAGCTTTTTGCTAATGCAGGGAGGAGTGTGGAAAAGCTGGTAATAACAACAACAAAAAAAAGATAATTAGAAGTGGTGTCTACTTTAGACTAAGTTCAAAGATAGGTTTGGTTTGGCTTTTACTTGAGACATATGACGTTCAATTCTGAAATACTCATAGGTTGCCCCACTGTCTAAACTGAGATATTAGTGTAAATGTTGAAAGAGTGTTTGCTTTTCCATTGATCAAAGCAAAAGACGACACATACGCAGAAGATATGATTAGAAATATGACTGTCAATGTTGAAATAGTTTTAGGCTGTCCCACTGTCTAAACAAAAGATTGAGACAAGTTGAGAGATATAACTGTAAATGTTTATGGCTGCAACTGATGATAATGAGTGCTAGATACTTTTCAAGATCTGTGGTGCACTTTAGCCCTCACATTTTAATATCTACATCTTGCTATGATCCTGGTCTTTACCCAAAACTCAATTATTCATATTGTCAACAATAATTCGTTCTTTTCTATGTCTGCCTCTTAGAATGAATTTTTCCTCAGCTAGAGGACTGACAATCTAGCAAGGGAAAGGTCTTGATTTGAGAGACAGAAAAAAGGTTTCAACTTGGGAAGCTTAAATCTTATTTAACTAGAATTCATAAAAACCATACTAATATCAGACAGGGAAGTGAAAGTGAGTTAAACACACTCAATCTCAAAACTTGCTAACACAGCACGATGGAAAATTAAGGATAAAAAATATCAAAACCAAGGATTTTGAAGTAAAAACTGGGATGATAATGAATCAACGGACTGATTCTTGAAAATCACATGATACTCTGAAAAAATTTCATTCTTTAACATTGGAGGTGACAGTTTTTTGTTTTTTTGTTGATTTTTTCTTTTCCATGAAGTTAAATCACAGCTTTGCTATTGGACTTCCCAGTTAAAGTGAAAAAAAAGTTTTTTCTTCTGTGTGTTACATGGGAGTTTCTAAAGACTAAAGCCCCACAAAACAGGGAATTCAAGTCTAAAACTGGGATGCTTGGGATCACAGAGTTAAAAAAAAAAAAAGGGAGAATCGCAGGAAAGGTTAGAAGCTACAAACATTGCACATCGCCAATCAGATTTAATGAATTTCACATTTACTAAGCACTACTACATTGCTCAGACTCAGCAATGAATATGATTGAGCTCTGCACAGAAGCCTTCACCAATTCAATTTCAAAAGCCAGTACCACCAGCTTGGAAGCAAACACATCAGTTCTATGAGCCTTTAGTAACAGCTTGAGTATATAGGCTGAAACAGGTAATAACCACTGGCATTGCAGGACTCTAGAGTCAGTTGACGTTGAAAGAAAAATTCAACTCATGCAAAGGAGTAAGAGGAAGAATAGTATAAAAACTATAAGTAATGGCAATAGGTTAATTGCCATAGTAGATATTTTATGACAGCATGAGGATATGAATACCTGTAGTTATATTTGACTGTTGAATGTTCATTTTCCAGATCTCCTTTTTCTTTTGAATGTTCCTAACTTTTTTCGGTCCCAACTTCACAAGGAAAAAGTTGTTGATGTATAAATTTGATAATTTAAAAAAAAGGATTACACCTTAAAACATTGCTATTAAAAACCCATAAATAAATACAAAATAATTTTTTTAAAAACTTGGTTTACTTACCCCTAAAATACTGTCTAGCTGATTAAACCCATAAATAAGTACAAAATAGTTTTTAAAAAAATTGGTTTACCTACCCCTAAAATTCTGTCTAGCTGATACACAACAGCATATGCCATATGGTAGACCTTGGGGCCATCCTCCGCGATAAAAGCGGCCCGTCTTGCCACTTCTTTGCCATTCAAAGCAGCTGCAGCATGTTGGGTTAGATTCACAGTGAATTGGCCACCTCCACCATTGCTTTTGACCAAATTGTTGTAGCCATGGAGATGTTGCCTGTGTGCAGATCGCCTCCATGCATGCTCTTTCACACCTGACATTAAAAAATAAAGTCACAATCATAAAAAAAAATCCATGTAAATGCTATGTGGCTTCATTAAGGACGTTTGAATCTGGGGTTTTTTTGCTATTGGATATTATAATTAGTACATAACTTTAAAGTAGGCAATTGCTTTCTTCCTCTTTACTTTAGGCAAAACCAAAAATGGATTAAGCAGGTTTTGCATTTCAATCTCTTATATATGAAAGCATCCTTTCAAAACTCTCAAATTTCTCATGAAAAAGGCCACATTTGGATGCTTGCAAGTCCTGGTTTGAACATGCTACTCATTCTGCATCTTTATACGTCTACAAAAATCCAGATCAAATGCGACCTGCCCACACAAACTGAGTCATTTGCCGGCTGTCAGCTAACGGAGAGAGGAAAGAGGGCCACAGAGATGGTACATGCTTACACCCTCAACTTCCAGCTCACCTTTGAGGCCTAAATGAGTCATAAGCTTCTTCTCTCTTGCCAAGCGGTCAGATGCTAGAGACTCCATCAGGTCATCCAGACATTCAGAGGTGTCTGGTAATACTTTATCATCCTTATCGTCTTTTTTAACAGCTTGCCCTTCAAAAGTTTCTTCCCTGAAAAACCCAGCGTCATGCTCAACACCACGTCCTGCGACAGGCATTATTCTGTCTTTGCCTGCATCGTGGTTCTGGCTTTGATCTTTATCATGCAGTTGGTTGTCTTGCTCCCGATCAGCCAATGGGCCTTTGACATTATTATTGTTATTGTCATCATTATCATGACCAGTGTTGCGAATGAAGAGAGTTGTTCCAGAGGAGGAGCGGGCCTCTTTCATGTCAGCCGAATTCTTCATCACAACCGTCATAAGAGCTGGTCAAAGACATAAGTTAAACAGGTAAAAATTAGAAACTCTATAGATGATAAAAACCAATGTTTTTTCAGTATCATTATCTTACCCTGCAGCATTTAATGATGTCTCAAACACCCAGAGAATAAAAGCTAATGCACATTTAAGACAAAGCATTGACACATACTTAAATCTAAACACCTTGATGATGACATCTCAAAAAAATACATTTATACATAGCCAGATCTAGAAAAAAGACTGCCATGCGAGGCAATGATCAGAAAAATCCTTAACTATGTAGATCAAAGGCTAAATCTAGATCTATATTACAACAATAAAATTGTCTTTTGGGGGGGGGGGGGGGGGG
>BLXT01005737.1:18756-34321 GCA_019648995.1 Plakobranchus ocellatus
CATGATTACAATGGTAAAAAATTCAAATGCACGAAAGAAAATAGATTTTTTTTTTTAAGGATAAAATGAAAGAGAAAAATACAAAAATAAAATTTTAAAAATTAGAAACAATTCACAAATGAAAAAAAAATTATAAGAGAAAGAGATACTTAAGGTTTTTATCACAAGCAATACTGGTTGTTATATTCCAATCAGGAATGAGTGCAGCTTGTTTTTCAAAAAATTGTATATAAATCTAAATTGCAACATTTCTAGAATGAAATCAATTTGAAAGTCCAGAAAAAGAAAAGAAAAAAAAAAGCGAAAGAGAAGAATGACTGAATGAAAAGCTGAACTTCTGATTTGAGCAAGCAAGAAACAAGAACTTACTCTCAGATTCTGGCTTTGTGCTAAATGTGATAAAACACTGGCACTGCGGGTCTGAGACACAAATGGTGGCCGCCTCCCTCAGGGATGATACAGTGTGAAAACAGCCCCATGTCACCCTCGAGCCAGGGCACGGGTAGTCAAAGATGCCTGGAAAGTTGGTTTTGCTGTAACGGTCAAACTGGTTCAAAGCGCTCTCACTGAATAAAGGTTCTTTTTCCTTCTGATGCTGTGGTAATAACAAAGAATCTGTTAGGCAACTTTACACGGATTTTTTTACTTATTTATGGATAATGATCAATTTTACGGCAGCTACCTAAATCAGGCACAAGAGAGTGTAAATACTTTGTATTAGAGCCTTTAAAAATTTGTGTTGACTCTAACATGTAATAACCTTACACACTACAAAGTCACATATCTTTTAAAAGAACTGGGATGGAAACATACTTTTTTTTTTTGTTTATATAAATGTAATTACAATGATATCTTGTTCATAACTCAATACTTCCAGATTTTGGCCTGAAATTGGCTCACAATTTATTTGAGATCATCAAATACAATGCACCGCTGAAGTTTGGAACCCTCAGCTGCTTACACTTTTGCTTCGGATCTCAATTGAATGCATGCTTTATAGGGTATTTCCAAAAGAACTCAGTCAGTATCCATGCCCTTCTCCACATATCTTGATCTTTCACACACTCATCATCCACCCCACCATCTTGGCACCAGCCAAGTCGTATTTGTTTCAGAATCCAACACAATCCTTTGCTACCCAATTATTGCATTTCTAAGCCATAGTAAGTTGTGACTATCCATGAACATATACATTCTTCAGCTATTGGTCACTCTAACTGCTTTTCCTCATTTTTAACAGAAAGTTTAATTGTTCTGCATATAAATCGCTTCTTTAAAGAGCTACATTTCTTCTATTTCTAGTTTTGACTACATTTTCTCTTATCCTTAATATCCTTGCATTGATACTGATGTCTTTTTAGCATTGAAGAGATATTTCCTGTTCAGTATAGTATTCAATTTTTTTGTGTGAAAATAGCTTTCAGATTGTATAAATGTGCTCTTGCCCATGACATTCTAGTTGGTGCATTGTGTCTATGACTTTGAAAATTATTTAAAATATGTTGTTTTGGTTAAGGCTGTTTTATCAGATCATCTGTTAGACCATGAGAACTACATCAGATTTTTTTTGTTTTAATTTTGGTTAATAGTGCCTTTTCAGAAAACACATGTTTTCAATTTATTGTCTGACTCAAAAAGTTTTAATTTTCTTTCAAACTACGCCATCTAAAAAAATATTCTCATTCCCATTCTAATCATACCTGAACCAAAACATCGTTGCTTGAATCAGCTCCATGGGTGAGACCTGATTCCTGTCCATCTTGATGAGCACTGTTGTCTATTCTGACCAGCTGGGCTGGCACTAAAAGTAAATTTAAAAGACACTTTTGTCAAACAAAATTTGAAGATCAGATTTTCAGGAGCTAACTAATTCTAAATCTTGCACCCTTGTTTCTATAAATCTTGCCTCATCTGCTACCACTTTGGGTTTTTTCACAGTGACTTGCTCAAATTGCAAAATGGTTGAAAAACAATAACAACATCAAAAATTGACCGAGAGATATTAACATCTTTGATATTATATTACAATATTTACAACAAGAGCACACATTTAACCTTTTCTAAAAAAAAAATGAGATAAATGAGATTGGCCATATTCACTACATTTTGTTTCTTTTCCTTACTGGAGATCTCAAGTCAGCAAACTAAAACCCCGTTTGTCTAGTATTCATAATGTTGCCCATAACATGGAACTTCTTTTAACATTTGTGTCTAAAGAATAATAAAATCAAACTTTCAAACCCAGGCAAATAATCGTCATAAAAATTGTAAGTGGCATTTAAATTTCAGAGAAAATTCAATCCATCAATGTAACGAAATTTGGAATGGACAAACAAACACCCCCTACCCTAAAACTGTTTATCACAAGTAAGAGTATGGAGTGAGCCAGACAGTTGCCAGATAGACCATATCAATATGTACCTAAATAAACAATGAATCGCAACAGCTTGGCAGGTCAAATGAAATAATCAGATGAAGTTCAGGATTTTAAGCTGAATATTCTCAGCCCCAATAAAAAGCAATACAACATGGTGAGTAAATGTTTTGCAAATAGTTGCAAAGAGTCATATATCCATTGATACACTTGCTTAGTTTTTTAATTTTCAAAACATAGCTTGATTTGTCAGCCTTTCACTAATAAAAATAATTTATATGATTAACTTTATTCTTTGCAAAGATAGTAAAATTTAAATGCTTGTAAACTAATATTATAAAGGAGCCAAGCAGAATAGGTATTTCACACTGGCTCTCTCTCAATCATAACCTTGACTGAACAACATCTGCAACTCAGCAGTCATTGCTGCCATCGAGTCAATTTCCATCCTCGCCAGCTGACTCAAAAACTCTCTGGATGCATCATTATTTGCAGGTGGAGGACGAGACAGTATTAGTCTTAATACATGCTTGACAGCCAGATCAAGGTTAATGTAAGAATTCAGGCCTTTACATTTTCCACTGCTGCAGGGAAATTCTGGGGAAAAAAAAAACGAAAAGTTTTCAAATGAGGGAGAAAGAGGCAAATTTGAGAAACAGAATAATCATAAAAAGGTATTTCCAAGGAATCTTTAAAAAAGGGGAGAGTGAAAACAAGGGGAATAGAAGATTAAGTGTAAAAATAATATGGAAATAAGAATGCTTAGGAGTTTAGGTTAAAAAGGAATTTAAAGGCATATTGTGAGATTCCACCACTGGGACGAATTTTTCTTTCCAACAATTTTCTAATCATATGCTCAGTTTTTACTTTACTCTGAGAACTGTAAAAAAATTTAATGTAAACAAGGAATAAAAAAAAAAAATCTTCAAGTGAAGAATCAATAAACATCTACAGGACAGAGGAAGTTGTAGAGGTGCAGAAAGAGAAACAAAGAGAAACAATCATATTAAAATAGGCAAATACAAATCACATGATTATTATGTTTAGGCCCCTCTTGTGATTTGCCTAAAAAAAAAAAAACAAAAACAATTAAGCGAAAAACCCCTTACGTTTTGTCAGATGCTGGCAGTCTGAGCTTCTGAAGCATGAGCGTTCACCCAACTCAAGATCGTCAAAATCTGCAAGTTTTACATCTTTATTTTGCACCAGAACAAAGTCCTTCAGGTCAAGCTTCTTGAATCGCAAGCTACCCACAGGGCTGAGGTCCAGGTACATCAGCAGTCGGGAAATTTGCAAAGCCATCTTTGAGAGAAGGATACATTAAATGAAAGTAGGGAAGGAAGTTTCTTGGGGTTTTTTTCCTAACTTGCTTGCACAGAAAATTTATATATATAGAAACAAGTTTTAACAAGATGTGTCTGATCCTGTACATCTCCATTTTGAAATAAAAATATACTTTCACCATCCTTAAGAGTGTATTTTAAATCAGATAATTTTTTTTTTATTAAATGATTTGCATCATTGGCTGCAACAGATTTTTCCCTTAATAGATACAGGTGTCCAATGCAATGAATTCTCTAAAAATAAGCCCCCTGGGAGCAGACACTTGGGTTCCTTTCAAACAATGTAAAAGATAGACCCCCTGTGAGAAGATACTTGGGTGTTTTCAGGGCAATCTAAAAGATAAGGCCCTTGAGGGCAAACGCTTGGATTCATTTCCAACAAATTTTAACATAGACCCTAAGACCCCTAAGGATGGACATTTGGGATTATTTCAGGTCCAGAATCTTTAACCATCATAATCACCTAGAATAAATGGTAACTTAGACAACAAAATGAACCTCTTTTAAGCCAGGGCTCTATTTATCACAAATTATCTATCACATCACATTATCTTTTATAAACGTAGGCTTTTCTTTTATAAACATGAATCTATTTTAATCAAAACAGAGAACAAAATTGATCTGTTGGCTAAGTAGACAGCAAAGAAGCTCTAGACAATAAGTACTAACCCCTAACTGCTGAGACCAGGTGGAACCATGAGTCAAGCTTTGAGTCAAGGGTACACCAACTTCCGTGATCACAGCCAGGCCTTTGTTCTGCAGTTGCCCTACGATGCGATTCCCTCGTAGGCAGACACCCTTCAGGGCAATGATGCCAGGGTGTTGTAATGTGCTTAAAAGCAGGATCTCTCTCAGCAGTCTGATAAAACAAGGGAAAATATTATAATAAAGATTTTGGTGAAAGAAGAACAGGTGCAAGTAAATGATTCTTTATTTATAACATTGCTATTCAAATAATAATTGGCAACCCTTTTTTCAAATTTCTTTTGGGAGAAAATCTAGTTCTTCACAAAGTTCTTATCAAAGGATCGTACATGGACTGAGCTTCTTTCATTCTTTTGTTTGTGTTGAGATGTATTATGAAAAATGTTTCATGAAGCCAAATGGCGAAACTTAGATATAAAACAATTCTAACTATATTTTTAATGCATTTCAAATCCTCAGTCCTTCTCCTTCATAATAATATTGTTTGATTTCATAACAGTGCAACTTTATCAATCCTTAAGCTTATTGATTTCTTTTGGGAGTGTTGTACTGTGCATACTCTTATTGATTCAACTGATATTGGATTCAAAGACATTATGTACCTTTAAAGAAAAAAACCATTAAGTAAAGAACATTGTTCCTCATGTTGTCATGATCATCACCATTCTTACTTGGTTTATCATGTGTTTTTTTTTTTTAATTCAACTTTACATCATGGGCATTAAGTCAAAAAATATATACATATACTACACAGTTACTTAAACATTACAACTAGACTTTATTCTTTCACAAACAATTTATATGAAAAGGAAATTCAATTTAGCTATAATGATATGATTTCAATTATTTAACAGTTTAACGGTATGGCAAAAAGTTGCAACATTGTTTCAAATTTAGGTATTCTGCTTGCAACAGCAAATGCAAATTGAAATCACCAAGTGAATGTGAGGAAAAAAGAAGACATTTTAAAAGCACACAGAAACTGTTTTGATGAGCCTTCATTTGAAAATGCACAAAGATGGATTAAAATCCCATACTCACCTGTAATTTCCCATGGCTTCACAGTAGTCAGGGTCATATATTTCTTTCATGCAGGCTATCTTAGTATCAGAATCACCATTAAAAGTCTTTACAGCCATGGACTGTCCATCATTGATTACTCTCATGCCATTTCTTCCTCCCTGATCATCGCTGCTGTAGTCCCTGCTGTTCTCATCCTTTACTACCAGGTCAACACTTTTTGTCTTCGAGAAGGTAAGAGGGCCATTTATTTTCATGTTATCAATGTCTCTGCAGCCCAGCTTGCCCGATAGGCCATAATCGGCCAAGAGATGTTTCAGGTCAAGTGCCAACTCATCTGTCTCGGTGGCGCTCTTCCAGTTTGTTGGGTAGAGTTTAGAGAGGAAACTCGCTGCTGCTTCCTTTGCCTCTGCACTCAGCAAATCTCTATCATGAATAGAGTGGAACTCGGGAGGAAGCGCTAAGCCAGCTACATCCTCTTTCAAACGTTGATTCTTGTCTTGATCATTCACATCCATTTTTGAGTGCAACCTGTAGCCCCTGTGGTGCTCCCTCGGAAAGGAAAGCTCTGCACTTCCATGATTCTCCCAAGTATCATGAGACGACAAGGCTCGGTAAAGCAGACCAATACTGACAAGTAAAATGGTTGCACTAATCATGATCAATCTCGTCTTTAGGCGACAGTTGCAATAATAGTGACGCAGTGACATGTTGCTAGATGACAGCTGAGCGGAATACTGTGAATTCATTAATGGCACAGAGAAATACTCATATTCCTTTAGAAAAATAGTCGTAAAATAACCATGTCTTGACAAAGACCTTGAGTTAGATAGACATCATATCTTAAACACATATAATGCTCATTTTTTTTAAAAAGATATATAAATCTCTTTGATCCATGCAGTAGCTTTGCTAAAATGTGTTGCCATTTCAGTTGTAAGTTCAGGAGTTTTCCTTTAAGTATTAAATTAAGTTGCCTTACAGTTCAGCACATTATGTATGCAGTTGAGAACCTGAGGATCAAAAATAATTCACATTAGTATCAGAAAAAAAAAAGCAAAATTATTTTTGTGTGTGTATTTTAGCCAAATAATAGAGGAAAAGTTCTTAGAATCAGAGGATACAAAATATGTAGGGCTATAGATCCTATACAAAATTGTTAAACTTGATGGTGCCTATATCAGGTAAGAGAAAAGGCGAAAAATTTAAGAAAATCCATCATATCACTCTCTCTCTCTACCTATCTATCTCATAAATTGACAAAGACACAGTATTGGTTTATTTCATATGTAATTTTTTTAAAACATATTTTTACAGTACAAGAAGTTCACAGCTACAATATAAACATTTTAAAACCTATCATGAAGTTTGATAATAATTTTAAGTGCATTTGAAATGTAGGGTGGTTTTCCAAAGCTGGGTCACTACCAAGATTTGCCTACTTTTGGTGTACCAGATAGAGGGAATGAAGCAAGTGCAGGTGTCAAAGGATTGTAGTTGTTTTTTAATATCCTCAGAGGATCATTATGACCATTACAGATGCATTGCAATCAGTGCTACCACACGCACAGAGATTACAGTTTGTTGGAGACTGAATTTATATAGTTGTTTGAATGAGGCTGAACTGGATTATTTGAAGTTGTGCGGATTAAAAATTTTCTATGGTTTTCTAAACATGGACAAGTTTGAGCTTGCAACATCGGTTGTTTTCGTTTTGCTTTCAAACATTTCAACATTGAATAATGACCTTTGCTTCTTTTCCTTCTTTTAATGCTGGCAAGCCATATCTAGTTGTATACTAGCAGTTAACATAAATCCTGCCGTGAGGGTCAGGTATTTGAGTGTGCCATTCAGTTTTTGGGTCAAAGGGGATATCCTTTTGTCCAGGTCAAATTTAGAGCCAAAGGATTTGGGCATGACTGCAGTAATCCCTCTGTTGTTTGAAGCACTGTTCTACATTGGCAATTGGAAGTATCTCCAACTTTAAGTTTTGTGCAAATGCGTTTCCTTAGTCTGTTGTGACCTGAAGATTAGTGTTTGGTAGTGCCCTTCACTTAGTGGCAGGGATCCTGTTTGTTGTAGGATGGGTGATTCTCATTTCACCTAGCTCCGATTGTTTTTCAAGTTTTGGCCTCTTCAAGTGACATTTTTATATCTATTTGCATCCCTGCCTTTATATTTCACCCTATTGGCCTTGAGTCAGAGCTGAAAGATGGGATTACAACCTCACCATCAGTGGCATGAGAAATGATGGTACGGTTCTCATATTTTAACCATCTTATATCAGCTCAGTGACTGATGGCTTCGTCGAACCTATTAATTGGTCATCATGAAGCCTTTGGCTAGGGCTAAAACATAAGATCCAACCTAAAACATAAAGTTTCAGTGGTGAAAAATGAGGTTGGCTTCTCATCAAGTTCTCCACTATAGCTTTACGGAAGAAATATACAGTCATAATAGCCCTCTCTAGCCTTTGCTCCTCTCTTGCCATTCATTGAAAATATGGAAAACTATTCTGGAAAATTGTGTCAAATAGTAAAAGATTTACAGCAATGAAAATTCTTCAATTTCCATCATAAATCAACTTAATTAAGTCTAGCTCCTTTTCTCTAATACCACTTTATATTGTACTTGGTCAAAACTGTGCTGGTTACTGTGGCCCTGGAGGAAGTGAGTCCTAACTGCACATGTTTAGGAGAATCAGTAAAGCTCAAGATACCACCAAGTTTAGATAAAACACTAGATATTTCATAGTGTAGCCAGCTTTGATGAACAACATTTAAGAGAGGAGATTACTTGTTCATCTAAATTTTTTTTTTTTAAATCAAGTTTCTAAGATTTGGAAAACTACACTTCATTCATAGAATAGAATATAAAGGACAAAGGACTAGCTCTTTAACTAAAATCATAGCTCTGGGTAAGTTCCCAGTTTGAGTTTTTTGTATATAGCCAGTCCACAACAAGGTGATCTCAGGTTTTCAGGCCCTCCATCAGGCCAGGGCGCCGGTAGCGGGGCTCGAACCCGCGACAGAAGGGTCACTGCAGATCTCAGGGCGGACTCGCAAGCCACTGTGCTACCGACGCCCCCAGGGTAAGTTCCCATGTACTATGTAGAAAAAAAGAATGTAAAAAAAAAAATAAATAAAAAAACAGCAAAATTTGGATTAACATTGAACTATTAAGCTGTATAAATGTAAGGGTACATATTTTTTTTAAAGTACTGTATTCACATATGTTCAGTTACAATTCCAGTCTTATCTTTTTGATTTGAGCTAAAATATTGATTGAAATTGCAGTTTGGGAAATTCACGTTGCTATTTTGATGAAAACTGTACCTGTGTGATGGTGAAGTAAAAATGTCATCACACTATGGGGCATGACAAAATCTCAAATGAAACTAATTTTGTAAGTTTTTACAATCTGTGCATGACAAAATCTAGGAATAGGGACTTTTTTTTTTCAATTTTGGGTTACATCATACATTAACCCCGAAAATGATGAACCCATGAAATCATGCTATATCTTGCTGGGCCCACCAGTGATAAGTTCATGGCCTTCTGATGGTCACTGGTGATAACCACATAAAGTCAAAGAATGAGAATGTTTATATTATAAAAAAATTCATCCAAAAACTAGATTCTATTAAACTTCTGAAAAATTTAAATGACCTTTCAATACTATTGGGTGATAATGGCTCATGAGTTTTACATGTTCAGCTCTGATGCAGCAATCACTTTTGAAATATGAGGCAAGACATGCAAAGAAAATGTGTCCCTTTTCACATAACTTGATGGTTATACTGCTACATATGTCAAGTTCAACAGCAGCCCAACATCCAGAGATTTTCATTTTTTTTTCATGCCTATTCTGAAATCTTGCCTTTTCTTTTCTCAAGATGCATAGTGACTACATTTTTTTTAAACTTGTGCAACAATTAGATACATGATGATGGTTTGCCAAAACGTGGGCTGTCTATGTTATGTGTGAAAGATTTTCTACAAGCCCTGTTTGAAAAAAATTAACTCATCAATACATGAATTTTTATTTTGTGAGTGTAATGGCAAGCGAAGTAATGCTTTACTTAAAAAATCAGTTTTGAATGCATCCTTGTTGTCTAAAGTAACCAAATAAGTTTTGAACATAACTATGATGACAAAAGCACCAAAAAAAGTGGCCACCCATCAACAAATTAGGCTCACTCACCACAAAGTGGTTAGATGCAGACCAATTTTTTTTTCTTACATTAATCTACTCCTGCTATCCAACTCTGCATGAATATTACCTAACTATTGGTCTTTTACATTTTGTAATTTTGTGACTAAAGATTCTTTTTTTTCCAAAATGCAGTAAAAAACGTAACACAATTTTGGGATCCACCTTTTGGCAATCGCTTATTCTCAAAAATATCTCATCATGAATGTCCCAGATGGACATCATTGATTGCCAGATAGGTCACTTCATGAAATCATGTAATCATCACCAGATGTTAACCCTGAGACAGAGGATTGTAGAAAGAGTTACTTTGGCAAGACTTCCAAATGTGCATTTAAAAGAAAAGTACATTTGATGAAAGCTAGACTGCTGATCAAATTAAAAAGTCATATCACAGTATATAACCATTCAATGACATGAAAATCAAACACAATTTCTTGAGATCACTGGCATTTTATTCCCACATTAATTGCTGAACTGGACTTGACCCATTAAAACTTGGTCACTATTATCCAAGATTGTGATCTGAGGTGATTAATTTTTTTTTTTATAAATTTTAAAAGATCTTTACTTTTGGACGAATTTGTAATTGTTGCTAGATATTTTTAAAATTGTTAACAGTTGACTAAAATTGCCTTCACTATTATCAAAATATTATTACATGTACATAATCAGAAGCCATTACATTGATTATTTGTTCATTTTCAGTGTCAAGCAAGCAAGATCAAAACAATTATTTTTACAATGTCACGCCAACTTTGATTTTTCAGCTTTAAAGTGATGCTTGTGGAATGTTTGCAGAATACAAATCTGAAGGTTTTCTCCACCCAACATAAATAGTTTTAGAGGTGTTAATCTGTAAAGTTTAAAAGGTTTTTCACTCTGTTCCTCTTTTAAAGGAGTTTAATCCAGCATGATGTATACGCCTTTTTCTTTTTTAGCTAAAAGTTAGTGTGCTAGTAATTATTGACTATCTAATCTAGATGGAATCTAGATACCTGAAAATTGATTTTCTAGATCTAAATTGATCTAGATGATGCACTCTATGGCAGTTTCAACATCCGAATAGATCTAGATTAGATCTAGAATCTACATCTAAATCTTGGTTTGACTAGATTCTAGTCTAGACTCTAGATCTAATCTAGATCTAATCTAGGGTATTCTTGGAGTAGATGGGTCCAGTCAAATGCTGAATATAAACAAGGATTTTTATGAATACTTTGCGAGACATTTGATTCTAAAGTCTAGATCTAGATCTAAATTAAGAACACGTTTTTATTTCCTTTTTTTTGGCTTAGTGATTGCACTTACATTTCTGACACAGTCGGTCGAGGAAAACAACTTCGAAAATCAACATGTAGAAACATTGGTTTCGGCCAGCAGAAACAATATTATTGGAAAGATAACTCTCAACAACTAAGTCGTTGGTAGATTTTGGTAGGTGGGCCTTTCTCTGGGAGGACAAGTCCAGTCGCCACACCCAACGGTTTTTAGCCTAAGTAGGCCTAACAAAAAATGTATTGACGTTATCTTGCACGGTCAGTGGCATTGACAGAGACAAAAGGAAGCGAAGACAGGGCGGGCTTTGTCCAATAAAAATAAATTACGTTGTGATATAAACAGAATAAAAAAAAAACTATTGTTGAGTTATTTTTTTAGGTTATTTGTTTTTATTTATAAAAAAACGAGAGGAGAGAAGTATCAAAAGAACAGTCGATATTGTAAATCCACAAAATAGGAACGCCGTTATTTAAAATACAAGCGCAGACTAAGAATAATATTCATAGTCTGTGATAGGAGTAAGTGAAAAGTGAAGGACACCAAGAATCTAGATCCAGTAGAGATCTCTACAATGGGCACATTTTTGTTTAATAAAATGCAGGTGTTTGCAGTTAGATGCTGAAGACACTGCCAACAATGAGAATAGCAAAATGGATGTTGAAGACGGAGGGGCATGCCACATATTGATTTGTAAAGATGGACCCACTCTATGTTTAGGGAAAAAAACTTATGTTAAGAAAATTTATTCAGCCAGAACAAAGATTAGTTTCAGAATAAGCAAATGAAAATTAAAATAAATGCAAATACAATGAATAACGTAGGCTAACTCTTCATCATCTTCTTATTTATCAAAGGAATATATATATATACATATAATTGCCTTGTTGCACAATACTATTTTTAAGTTTTTTTCCGAACTTGAATAGTGACGTTAGCCACTACTAACTGTTGCCCGGTCAAGGCTACTGAGGGGTTTCTATTGGATCTATATAAAAAAAATTCAGACTAAATAGAAAATTAACAGCTATACAAATTAGATTTATTATTGCACAGATTGATTTGTCCTTTATGATTGCTTGTTGAGTCTAAAGTTTTTTCCATAATGAATGATCAAATTTTAAAGTTTTGAGGTTAGATCTACGGTTGCTTGCTAGGCTGAATAGTTCCATTTTCGATAATACAGTTCAAACGGATCAAATTAAGCAATAAAAAACTCACCCTACGCTCTACTTCATGTTACTAAATCTACCCAAGGGCATCTCAGCCTGAAATGCAGAAGACTGCGATTTTTTTACAAAGCTGTTTTCGAAAAGATGAGCTAAATCGTTGACACGCCGGTCTAGTGTTTAGACAGAAAAATACAGTAACGTCTTAGTGGTCCAGAGCCCGGAAACCAGGTGATGGCCGGTAGTGACGTTTCGCGGCAACAAGGCAATTAAGGTAGCAGTTAAATCTATGATTCGACATTTCAAATTAACTCTACGCCAGATGAATATTTACCAGTGAAAAATATTTTTTTATGGGGGTAACATTCCATAAGCAGTGGAAATGTGGTATATCAGAGGAATGATGAGGATACCATGGGCGGAAAAAAGTCTGTAATGAAAGAAGCTAATCTTGAACTACCATCAATGAAAACTATAAGACGGGTGCAAATACAATTTTCAGGTCATATTTGCCGACGCAAGAGTTTAGAACCCTAGCGATCATTGAAGGCAAACGCAGTACAGGTAGCCACAGAATAACTTTTATCGAAAGCCTGAAGTCATGGGCAATTGGTAATGGTAGGAACAACTATACAATTTTAGGCTTATAAGATTAACTGAGAACAGGTTTGAGTGGAACAGAAGAATTCATGGCAGAATTTGTTAAAAGCGAACTTGAAGTAGCGAAATATAAAAAAAAAACCAAAAACCTATAGTCGACATATTTGCGGACACAAAGGCTAAGCGTAGGCCCACACTGTAGGCAGCAGTTCACGTGTGCAACAATACATGTTTTGAAATACTCTCTTTCTTTGGTGCTAGCGCATACCAAGTCGGCTACTCCTCGAAGCGTCGCAGCTATTTTTTGAGTTTTACAGCCTGGTCATACGTCAGTGGCTCTTTTAAATAAGGGAAAGGGCGGGGGGTGCCATTACGTAACCACGCATAATTCTACTGACCGTTGCCACGCGAAAAACGAGGCCAGTCTTGTTACGCAAATTTTCAGGCTAACTTGTCGGTGGGTAGCGCACAGGAGCTGCGACATCCTTCAAGTTAGCCATGACAAGTCGCGTCGCCTCCAGTATGGGCCTACGCTTAGAACACATAGTAATCACTGGAAAGGTTGAAGGCAAACGCAGTGGAAATAGTTTTGTTTTGTTTTGTTTTGTTTTTTTTAATATAGCCAGTCCACAATAAAGTGATCTCAGTCTTTCAGGCCCTCCGTCAGGCCAGGGCGCCGGTGGCGGGAGGAGGGGTAGACAGAGCATAACTTTTATTGAAAGTCTTAAGACATGGGCAATAGGTAAGGGTAGCAACAACTTTATGAGATTAACTTAACTAAGAATACTTTTGAGTGGAGAAACATGACTGCCAATGTCTGCTCCAGACAAGGCACCTAAAGAAGGTGAAGCAAAAAATAAAAAATTGAAAAAAAAAATCGAATGAGGATAGCTGTTACCCTAGAGTTTTAGAGCTTTCAATAGCGATTCACATGTCAACGGACTAACAGAAATTAAAGAGAATTTAGATCTTACTTTACCAAATGGAAGCTACCACAATAGTCGCACCCATTAAAACCATTCGCACCGTGTACTAGGATGCATTTTTCAACCCGCCTCCAGGGAATGAAATTATTTGTATGCATGTGTGCAAAATACTATCTTTTCCTTAGCTTTACCACAGATACTAAATTAGAGTACTATTACTTTACTGTCTTTGGCTTTACTACGAATAATATTTTACTTTTTTTTCTCCCTTTTAAAAGTCTCACTATAATATATTAGGAAATAATGCATAAGTATGTCAGATCGAATCTTTATACAAATGGAGATCTTGCACAAAAATTATCCCTATTTCACAAGCCTATTATGAAGGATGTTTTCTAAATGATTGGTGGTTTTACTTTTGCATGATAAGGATACAACATGAAAAAAAAGAGATGTCTGTTATATTAAGACCGATATTAACTCGACGATTCATTCTGTTGGCGTTCATATTTAATTATTAGAAAATACTTAAGTACCAAGATACACTGCACTGTCATGGCTTATGCGACAAAGAGACATATTTTACGGGGGAAAAGGCAACAAAAGCCAAAAAATTCCGGGTTTCGCAAAAAAAAAAAAAAAAAAAAAAACCACAGGCAAATGTCTGGTAGTTTAATTATCCTAGGTACGTAAAGACATATGCAGGATAATTTTAAATAATAGTTTAATCAAATATCAACTACAGCAGAAACAACGAGAACTTTTTTCTCTAAAAAAATAACTGTCTGTGAGAGAAAAGCTGTAAGTTGTTCGAAGAAAAATTCCTATCTGTAGCTGCTCTGCTACCTGATGCAAACGCATAACTTTGTACAGGTTCGGAATTTCTCATCTTCAACTAATTTCCAGAAAAACTTAAGATCTATTTCTCCTACAGACTGCTCTACCACCCCAGGTCCCACTTTAGAGACATACCGAGCAAAATTATTATTGGAGATATCATTTAGACAGTTTCAATCATTTTTGTGCTGCAGTGAAAGAAAAAAAAAATGAAGCAGGTTACACGCTTGGTCCAAGGAACCAGGGATAAGGTCCTGATTGTTCTTAGCGCACGGCATTCCGAGGTAGTTTGCCATTCTTTCGGCGCCCCCTTTACTTTCGCCGGATCTTATGAGTTCTAGCTACCCACTTAATGTTGGTGAACGGGGAGCAATGAAAATTTGTCTTGGCTAGGACTGGAACTCGAACATGAGCCTCTCAAGTGGTAGCCAACTGCCTACCAGACGAGCCTCCACTTGTTGGGAAAAAAAAACCGGCAAAAAACTATAGAATCGACAAATTTTTTAAAAAATGCCCAAAAGTGCCAGGACACCATGAGCGGTACCCTTAAAAAATGCGGTCGTATGATGACGTGGCTCGAGGACGTATTTTGCAGAGATAGTAGTAATTTTTGCCAAGTTTTGGTTGACGTCAGTTGTGAACGGTCAGTAAGTTTTGAGATGGTGCTTTTATACTACCGGTATATATATTTTTAAAAACTAGGCTATTTGTTTTCAACGGAGACTAAAATCTAGACCGTTATCGATAATTCTTTCTATCACACAAAAAGCCTCAAAATAATCCCAATTTAGGAAAACAGTTTTATAAAGTGTCTGAGAAAAATGTCTATTTAAAGAAAAAAGATTACAAAGTTGAAAAAAAAAATATTTTAAAAATCGTCACTGGGCTAGCTAGCATAATGGCATGTCTCAGACTCATGCCAAAATGATATTATAGAATCTTGGATCTCTGAGCGTAAGCGCTTATCTGTGTAGAGATGAAAAAAAAAATGCACCAATGAAATCAAAATTGGTGTCATAAAGAGAAGAAAAACCTCAAATCTTCCTGCACTTGTACCATTGTTGACGAAATATGCAGGTTTTTTCTCTCAAAAAAGAAAAA